>JANHFO010008625.1:174047-187482 GCA_032468095.1 Pareas carinatus | reverse complement strand
TAGTAAATTGAGATTTAGTAACAGGTTTAGAAGACATATGAAAAAGAGATAGAACATAAGTGTTTGTCAATTTATTCTTAGCTATGGAGAAAAGAAGGACTTGGACAACTTAAAAAGACAAATCAAATGCAGACCATACCAAAAGCACATACAGCACAGACTTTCCTATTATATCAACATCTCTACTGTAATGTTTGCAAGAAATGTGTTTGTAGTTTGACCTCATCCTGTCACATTGCAGTAGTCAAAACACATCCAATGAAATATTTAGGTCCTGGTAGCTTTTGAGAATAAAGCTTTAATTTTGTTGTGTTTTCTAACTGCTGAAAATACTTTTCAGCATTTGTTTGCTAAAATTAATTGCCTATGATAATTTCTTAGAGTGTTTTTGATATAATACATGTTAATATGAAGTAAAAAAGAATAAAATCTCTGTGTTAGGCAATCCAATGCTAGTGTCTGTGCCCATTTAATTATTTATATTTCTGTGTTACGCAGAAACATTAGTAGATTAATTCATGTTTCATGATTAAGTTAAAAAGACCAAATGATTTTTAACTATTATCAACGATAAACAAAGCTTTCCAAGGTAAGGTTGTGCACAAAAAGGAGTATTTTGTTCTTTGGTTGGTTGAAGCATTAAATAAAATGGTGCACCTGCCAAAATTGTATTCAACTGTTTCAGTTTAGCAGCAGTTCAGTGAAACAAAATTTGAAACCTTAATGTTTAATGTTCTCATCAAAATAGTTCTAGGTACTTTGGTTATGGAAGCAATGGAGTTCAGAACAACGGTCCTGCATCGAAAAACATCTGGATAGCCACTGGGCAGCAACAAATTAAAAATCTAAAAAAAAATAAATTCTTTTCAGCCATAATGTAAATAATTTTTGCTGCCCATATGAGAAGTCTTTGCCCTCAACATTCCTTGAATTCAGTGCAACAATCATTTCTCCTGGAAACATAGGCATTTTCATTGAAAGGAACATAAGGAAAAAGATTAATAGATGACTTTATATTTTGGGTCTTTTACAGAACCTTTTCGATTTCCTTCTGGGCAGGAAGACAACCTAGCATATATAATACATTAATTCCAACCATTTCAAAATGTTCTAGCAGGGAAGAACCGCTGTTCTAATTGTGCTGTACATTCCTGTCCAACTGCACTTCATCAATTATCCCTTCAAAGTATTGAGTCAGCTTTTGCTGTTATTTCTAAAGCATTTCCAGATTACAGTATTTCCACAAGCACATGCACAACTACTTATTAAACTTTTCCATGTCCATGTAAACTTAGGCATGGACAGTGTGGGAGAGTCTTCAAAACAGCTATGCCAAGCATCCCAGATGACTCAGATGCCTATAATATTGAGGAGGGAAGTATCTTGAAACAGCCCTTCAAATATTTTCCACAACCACAGCTATTTACTGTTTGTTTCTGAACAGACTTTGATACAAAATGTGATGAATTGATTTTGTTTTGATATGTTTGGGATTGTATAGTTCATTTATTTTTCAGGTTTATATCCACTCTTGCTTAGGAGAATTAAGCAGCATTTTTAAGACAACCTCTTAATTTTTTCCACCTTAATAACCTTGTGAGATGGGAAATAGATGTAGGTATTACAATTACTTTGAAATACCTCCACCATGAAAGAAACAACCCTCTCATACCTTTCCCATGAAGAATATTTACAATTATAGCCACTTGTAAATGGGTTGTGTTTAGAAATTGCATTGCTGTCCTATTCTTTCTTTTTCCAGAACTGTTCATAGTCAAGCTAACACTATGCTGAGAAACCTTAGCTTCTGGGCCTTCCTTTCAAATATCCCATTGCCTTTGGCGTTATTACACACATGTGTCCTCTAAATTTTGACTGGTCTTTGGGTATACAAAGACTCCATGGCAGGCCGCTAGCAAATATAGCACATGCACATTTCTCTTTTTCTCTCGATCTTAATTTAGCCATGTTTCATCCCTGTCTTGTTGCACTTGTTTGGTTGCTTAGTCCTTTGTCTAGTGTATAATCTGCACTATCTCATGGTTGTTTACTGGAATTAAATATATTCCTTCACATACATGTCATGCTAGTACTGTAGCTTGTACTGCACCCTGTCTAATCTAGAAAGTTCCATAACTGGGTGTACAGCAGCTGAGTTCCACAGAAGGCTGAAGACTCGAGGCTGTGTTTTAGCTCTGCTCTGCTTTGCCTCTCCCCCAGACTACACTTATTCAGGCAGGAAGTCTGAAGCAAGACTGTATTTACAATCATGAGTATGATTCCTTGTATAAAAGGAGATTCCTGACTAGTTTAGACTGTTGACCTAACTTTAAAATTAATGCCAATGCAACTTCCCTGCAGACCTCACATCTGAATAAAAGGAATTTGAAGATTCTCTAGCCAATTAATGCACTTCCTTCTTCAGGCAGGTAGCTTCGTGCAGCTAGAGATATATTCTCCAACAGCAGGAATACTTTGCAGAACCGGACATTTGATTTTCCTGAGATGTTGGAAGATAATCATGAAGAATTATTGTTTATGTGATTGTATTTTTATTGTATTTTGCAATCCTGAACAAACATTGTTCAGCAAATTAATTTTCAGCTGGTACTTTCAGTAACTGGAGCATTCAAAATAAATTATTCAGACCTTGCTCAGATTTATTCCACATGAAAGGAGGGTAGAGTTAAACATTGCGACTTGATAGAGAAGACCTACTTTTTCCTCACCTGCATGTGATCTTAATTTGGTGAACTATGCGTGTGATATTTGTAACAATATTGCATAAATATTATATATAAATATTTTATAAATCAACGTTTCTTGTATGCTTTAAAGAGTGTTACAATTCTGAATCCTGTGATTCTTCCTCTTATTGTAGGATAATCAACCATGACCACAGAATCTGGTTCAGACTCTGAATCCAAAGATCAGGATCAAGAGCAGAAAGAAACATCTGGTGAACCAGGAAAAACAAGCCAGGAACAGCAGCCACAGCAAGTGAAGGAAGAGCACCAGAATGCATTAGAACAATTTTCTAGTGTTGCAGACCATAGCACTCCTGTGAAAAAGGAACAGGCAAGTTATTTAGGATATTGCCTTCCCTCAGTATGGCACTAACCCAGGGGTTCCCAATCCCTGGTCCGTGGACTGACACCAGTCTGCACAATGCCAGCAACCGGGCTGTGCAAACAAGCCAAGACCCATTTGTAGGATGCAGGCAGCACACAAAACCACTTCCCTTCCAGTCTGCGGAAGAACCCTTCTCCATGGAACCAGTCCCTGGTGCCCAAAAGGTTGGGGGCCACTGCACTAACCTAATATGTTATAGATTAGGATTATTATAGTAACAAGTGTTAGAATAATAAAAATAGCATGCATCATTTTGAGCTGAAGTAGCTTTCCGTGAGAATTTTATAGAAATGATACTCCAGCTCATCTAGAGAATGAGGGGTCCTTGGTGCTTTCTGAGCTTGCATGTTTTCTTGCAGACATTTCATTACCCAAACTAGGCAATATCATCAGTGTTATTAAGAAGTGCTGTTTGCTATCAGTTGGTGTTGGTTGTTGGTTTGCCTTGTTAGTGTTGTTGGAGGTAGTGCCTTGTTGGTGTTGTTGGAGGTAGTCTTAGAGATTCTTTGGTTGGACTGTTTGCTGTTGACTTCTTTGGCAGTTTCTTGATTGGGGTATTGTTAACTTGATTCTTGATCTGAAGGTAACCTTGGACTTAATCTATGCTGATCTGATTGCTGGTGGAGAGGTGCTTAAGTCTTTTTATTTCCTTTTGGGCTGGTTGATTGTCTCTTTTACACAATCTATAGATGTTGTTAATGTCTATGTATCTATTGATGGCTAATTTGTCAGAGTGGCAGGCTTTTAGAAATTCCATGCCATTTTGGTACTTGGCCTGGTTTAGGATAGTCACATATCAATTACTGACTGCTAGTTGGTTTTCATGGATGCATTCTGCCAGTCTTCTACCTGTTTGCCCTACGTAGTGGTTGTTGCATTTCTTACAGTGTATGTTGTAAATCAGAGGTTTTCAATCTTTTTCAATCTGCAGACCTCAAAACACCTCGTTGCTACATGGCGGACATCATTCTCACAAATTCAACTAATTACTAATCAACAATTCATGTATATTACTTTTTCCAAATTTTTCTTAACCTGTCTGTGGATCCCCTGGCAACTTGCCATGGACCCAAATGGTCCATGAACCCCAGGTTGAAAACCTCTGTTGTAGATGACTCCTGTTTTTTATTCGGGGTTGCTGGGTCTTTTGATTTGCTTGGACTAGGCCAAGTCCAAAAGTGTCTGGCAATTTTTAGAAGCCTGACTCTGGCAAATTAGCCATCAATAGACACACAGACATAGAGACAATCAACCAACCCAAAAGGGAACACAAAGGCCTAAGTACCTCTCCACCAGCAATCAGCACCTCAGATCAACAATCAATATCCCGATCAAGAAACTGCCAAAGAAGTCAACAACAAACAGCCCAATCAAAGAATCTCTAAGACCACCCCCGCCAACACTGACAAGACAAGCCACCAGAATATACACTGGCAGCAAATTGCACTCCTTACTAGCACTGATGATGTTACCTAGTTTGGGTAATGAAGCGTATGCAAGAAAACAAGCAGACTCAGAGAGCACCAAGGATCCCTCATTTCAACCCTGAACTACAAATATTCTTTATTGGCATCTGGAGAATATTGTGCTTGGAAAAACAGCACATTGACACTAACAGAAATCAAAATGGATTCTAGAAAGTATAACAACAAAACAAATTCTCAGTGTTGTTTTTTTTAAGGCTATTTTTATTTTAAAATTTATGATAACCAAGCACTTATTGTGGAAAGTAGGCAAATTATGTTAGAAGTCAGACATATGTTTTGGGGGTAATTTGAGTTTACCAAGATTGTTTTTTTCCCCAGACTGCTATGAAAAAAAGAGAATTTCTAATATCTAATGTAATTTAGATTTGTTGTTGTATACTTGCATCTTTTGTTCCATTTTACTGAGCTGGCTTTAATGTAAAATATTTGCTGAAGTCAGTGTGGATTTATTTTTCATAATTAACATGTCACACAAATGCCAATGAGACTAGAGTTAGGTTTTAGTTCTCCTGCAGTCACGGAACTTTACTCAGTGGCAAAGTCAGTGACAGTCAGCAAACCCTGATTCATGAAAAAATGTGCTGTATATACTGCTTTGAGCTTCTGAATAAAGGATAGGATATAAATCTTAAATTCAAAAAATTGCCATAACTGAACTGAAATAGTTATATTGGCGTGTCCAACTGTGTCATTCTACTGGAGAGCTGTAAATTCACATAACGCCTGAGTTCCCACAGTAGCCTTCAGAGTATATGTAGAACTTCCGGAATGAGAAAAGTAAAGGTCTTTTTGCTTGAAGGGACCAACATTTATACAACGTTGTTGTTGTTATTTAGACTTATATACCGCTTAACAGTGCTTTACAGCACTCTCTAAGCGATTACACAGTCAGCATATTGCCCCCAACAATCTGGGTCCTCAGTTTACCAACCTCGGAAGGATGGAAGGCTGAGTCAATCTTGAGCCAGTGAGAATTGAACTACTGAACTTTTGATGGCTAATGGCAGATGGCAGTCAGCAGAAATAGCCTGCAGTGCTGCACCATTCTGGCTCCTTGAATGTAGGCCAACATATACACACTCAGTTTGTGTGTGTGTGTTCAGCAATTAACATCCTACTGTCTGCATAACTGATAGCAGGTGAACCAAAACAATCATGGAATGGATCCCACTTGATAAAAAGCATCCACAAAAGAGACCTGAAACAAGATGGATTGACAACATCGGCAAGTATTGTGGGCCCAATTGGCAAAAGAAAGCTCACGATCGTATCAGTTGGAAACATGCAGACGAGACCTTCATCCTGCAGTGGATAGACAGTGGATAAAATGATGTTGATATATGCATGTGTAGACAGTAGGATGCTAATTGCCGAACACACATACTCTACACACACACACACTGTAGATTTTCATGGGTACAGGTATGTAGGTCTAGGTGTGTTCGGATCTTTTCCCGTGTAGGATTGAGAATATCTTGGCGACGTTTTGGCGAGTGAGATAAACATTCAGATTTATAGCTAAAATACATACATTTATTCTGGATTAAGAACACAGAATTTACAGAAGGAATTGTCACCAAGATTTAAACATTTTCATTGTTGCTTCAGATTATTTTATTCAGAATGTTTGTTCGATATTGTTAATCCTTTGGCTAGATCTTCAGATTACATCCAAATCTCTCACAAGGATCCGGTACCATTGAAAGAACATGAATATATAATATATGTGCTGTCTTTCTGTGGTGACTGTTGTAGGTAAATTTTATGAACAGATTGTCAGGCCCTCTTTAGGAAGATTAATTTCACGTGAAAGTATTTTGCAGTGTAAAATAACTCTTGAATAGGTTTGATACCTGCTTTAATAGTTTTTGATTTGCTCTTTTTGGTGTTGTTCTTTTTGATTAACAGTAGAAATAAATGTAAGAATAAACCAGTAGCAGTCTAGTCCAAATAAATTACTACTGTAATGCTCTCTACATTGGGCTCCCCTTGGGCCACGTCTGGAAGCTCCAACTGGTATGGAACACGGGCATGCGGGGGGTTATGGGGGCCAATGGTAGGGCCCATGTGGCCCCCTTCCTGCGCGAGTTGCACTGGTTGCCGTTGGGCTTCCTGATGTGCTTCAAGGTGCTTGTTATGACCTTTAAAGCGCTCCATGGCTTAGGACTCAGCTATCTACAGGATCGCATTCTGCCAGCGAATACCTCCCACCGATCAGTCTGCTCCCACAGAGAGGGCCTCCTCAGGGTGCCGTCAGCCTGACAATGCCGGCTGGTGACCCTCAGGGGGAGAGCCTTCTCTGTGGCAGCTCCCACCCTCTGGAATGACGTCCCCCCAGAGATTCACATTATCTCGGACCTCCGTGCTTTCTGCAGTGCTTTGAAAATCTACCTCTTCATACAGGCTGACCTGGTCTAATCACACCTCCTCTATTTTAATATGATAGTAATTTTAAATATTTTAAATTTTATATTTTGGCCGAAATTGGTTGTATTTTTTGATTTTAAAATTTGGCCTTGTTATCTATATTTTTTAATTGTTTCTTTAATTGTCTGTGTTATGTTTAATGTGTTTTAAACGGCTGTACACCGCCCTGGGTCCCTTCGGGGAGAAGGGCGGTATAAAAAATTTGAACAAATAAATAAAAATAAATAAATAAATAAAATAATAAATAATACAGAAATTTTTCCCCTGCTTTGCTATTTCTAAAAGTTAGTATCTGTCTATTCCTTTCCCTTGAATGAAATTAGTGTTTATGCTTGACCTAAATGTTTTCTAGAATAGAAAAATGGCCTTTTCTTATTTATTTTTGATATACCGTATTACATCGATTATAAGATGCCACCGATTATAAGATGTACCCGTATTTTTCTAAGTTGGAAATACGTTTTCGTTTAAATGCAACATCAAAGTGAATTCTATCCCAACTGCGCAACAGCCAGAGCCAACCGAAGGGCAAACACGGGGTTAGTAAATAGACCTCGCCACACACTTATTTTTGGGCCAGCCCTGGAAGCAATTGCAGCTATGGCTGCTTGCTCACCCCTACTTCCTTCATGGGGAAATCTTCATGCAGCTTCTAGGAGCATACCCTTTACCCTGTTAATACACTATTGAATATAAGATACACCATGAATAAAGACATCAAAATATGAAAAAACATGCATCTTATAATCAATTTAATACAGTATTTTAAAAGGAGAAATATATTTCTTTTCTATATGAACTGTATTTTTCTAAGTGGATTTCTGGACTTTTGTATATATTACACACTGTATAATCTTATGTCTGAAAGCAGATTAAAGTTCCTGCTGAATCTATTTTATTTCCATGGAAGCATGTTATAATGAGTGAGGCATTTGTAGAAATAGTTAGGGATGAATGTCAGTAGTATAGGTTGCAGGCCTACTTTTAAGTCCAAAATAGGTATTGATTTTACTATAATTAAAAACAAATGAACTTACAATGCTTTAACTATATTATTTTTGTATTTATTTTGTTTTTAAATATATTTGTTATCTAGTGGTAGAAGAACCATCCATATGTAAAGTCATTATTAAAAAAAATACTGCTAGTACTAAAAAGTAACTGCTTGTTAGTAGCATATTTTGGGACTATTACAACATCTACGATGTCTGAAACGAAACATGGTTGTTTTAACTGTCACTGCAGTGTTGGATCTTTTTGATTCAGGTAATTTGACTTTACTTTTAAACAAACTGCTATATTGCAGTTTCCATTAGCATTTTCCAAAAATGGCTGTACAATAGCAGAGTAGCAGTTTCATTAACCTAAAATGTCTTCACAAATTACTGAAATAAGTGATTTCTCTATTCCAATACAGTTTATGTGCTTATTTTAAAACAGGTTCTGAATAGGTTTTACAAAGAGATGCCTCCATGATTATGAACGTCTGCTCTGATTGCCCATTTTTATTCTGAAACTCGAATTCATTTATCCTTTTTTCTGTTTCCAGGATACTGATAAAGAACTTGAAGTTGCTGCTGAAGTGGCAAAGCAACTGGAATATCAACAGTTTGAAGACGACAAGCTTTCCCAAAAATCATCCTCAAGCAAGCTCTCTCGATCTCCTTTAAAGATTGTCAAAAAACCAAAAAGTATGCAGTGCAAAGTAATTCTTCTGGATGGATCTGAATATGGCTGTGAAGTAGAGGTAAAAATGAAAAGTAGAACTTTTAGGGATAGATTTATGCACATAATGTTAAATTAGTTTATTTAGATGCATACAATTGATGAGTGATTCCAGTGAAATTTCCTTTTTTAAAAAATATCTAAAGAGAATGCCTACTTGAATAAGAAAATATATACTCTATTCATCAGTGATAACAATATAAAATAACAATATGAAAAACAACAGTATAGAGGAGAAATATTCTCTTTTGAAAATCCTTATAGAATTACACACTTGGCAATTAAGATTCTCACTCAGAATATAATCTTTATAAATAAAAGTTAACAACAGCACATCATTAGTATTCATTAGCTGTATATTTTTTGAAAGTTGCAGGATAGGGGTTTCTCTCAGTCTTAAGGCTTTTAAAAATATATATAATAATGCCTGACAGTAAATTGTTTTGTACTTTATATTTGAACTACTATGGAAGCTATAGAATTGGAAAGGATATTCTCTTTGAAAAGGCCTATTCAAGATGGGACAGGTAATACATTGATCAAAGAGCTGGAACATTTTATTTTTAAGCAAAATTACTGTTCAACACTTCTTAGCTTATGAAACAAGATATGCTGCAAATCATATTCTTAAAAAAATAAATCCTTGTATAAGGACACTAGTTGAATGAATTGGCACTCAATTTTTAACAATCAAAATAATAATGTATAGTTGATCGGGGGAATTTGTTGTTACAGAGGATTACTTCAAACAATAGTTGTGATAAGACATATCCCACATTCTACTGTGTGGTACTGGTTACTGTACTCCATTTCCACCAAGTAGCTCAATTTCTTGTTGCAGAAGCTAAGGAGCTGTCCAGCAGATCATCATTTGAGATGATCAAAGTATCAGGGAGCTGTCCAATGAAAACAAGGAATACAAATATGTGAAATGGTACTTCGGTTGTTGTATACTTTCATGTTGCTGGTTTTGCTGATCTGTCCATTCTAGTCTCTTTTTAAGCCCTAATCTCTCAGTACAAGAAAATGTTTTTCAAGAAAATAAGTCATTGATTTTGTGCTGACAGATAGCTGAACCTTAAGTTCTGCATTTCCTTTTAAATGTGCTGCCACCATTGAGCTTGGAAGTAATTTTGATGGATCTCAATCTAAACGAAATCACCATATATCAAATAAATGGAACAGTGTGCCAAATCTGTAGTGTTTTGCTACTTCTGAAGTTGAATAGATTCTTAGAAAAACATAGTAATACAACATTTGTCAATACTATAGGCAACATAGGCCTCCTTTATTGAAGAAGAGAGGTGAACTTACTGCCACTTGAAGGTTTATATTCAAAAGGCGGGTGTTCGATTCTGTCATCTTTCCTGTAAAAACTGGAATAATAACCTACAATTTCTTCCTTAATATATTTAAGATTACCTGTCTATTTCAGGATGCTAAATCAAAAATATTTGATTTTGAATTGGCTGAGGATTCTGATTTTTTTCTACTTTATCTATAATAGCTGTTATATCCAGCAACTCTTATAGATTTGTTTGTTGTAGTTCATATCTGTGACATGATGAATAGGAATTTGTTGTAATTTTCGGTTCATAGCATCTCCTTTGAGTTTTTACAAACTCCTACTTAAATCATCAGTGATAGTATCTAATCATCTTGCCTCCTATCAGCCTTTTTTGATTGCCTTTAATTTTCCCAAGTAGAAATATTTTTCAGTGACTTTTGCCTTCTCATTATGTGTCCAAAGAATTGAAGCCTTATCTTCATTATCAATGATTCCAGTGAGCAGTTTTATTTCACCTGATAATGAATAATTTGTTTGCAAGAGTATTCTACAGCATCAATTTTTCTTTGTTCAATCTTTTTATGATGCCCTTCTCCTGCTATATATATGTTACAACTTGGGAAACTATGGTCTTAACAACACATACTTGTGTTGTCAAGGTGATGTCTCTGCACTTAATGTTTGTTCTATTTTAGAACTGTTGTCATTTTTGTCATAAGTGGTAGATGTTTATTTCATGGCTATAGTCATTATACCTGTGAATTTTTGAGCCAAAGAAGAGTTGCTACCTCAATATCTTCCATCTATTTCCATTGCATTATTATCCTTATTAATATAAATCTTAGACTTTTTTAAAAAAAATTAAAATTAGACTTTTGTTCTCTGTTCTTTCACCATGGGCAAAAGATTTCTCAATCTTCCTTGCTTCCAGCCCTCAAAGCATATTTAAAGTTGATATTTTTCTCAACAATTTTAATTCCAGTTTTTACTTCTTTTAACCTAGGAGTTTTCATCATATATTCTGCATATAAGCTAAACAAATAAGAGCGTAGTTTACAATCTTAGTACTCTTTTTCAGTTTTGAACCATTTACCTGTGCTGTGTTTTGTTCCATCTGTTGCTTTTTGACACTCAGACAAATTCTTGTATAGGCTTCTAAGATGTCTTGGTACAGTCCTGTTTTTTAAGGATGTTTCTTTAGTTTGTGTTCCTTTGAGTCACTGTTGACTCTTGGCAACTGCCTTGACAAATTCTTGCACCTCTCTTAGCAAGGTTTCAGAAGTGGTTTGCCTAGGTTAAATGAATGACTTCATCCCTACGGCAAGGCTAACGCTCAGTTTCTCAATTTCTAGTCTGACGGCTTAATCTCAGGTCTTCTGACTCTTAAAATCCAGTTTATATAGTCAACAATGCTATTACATATATAGTTTATTTTCATATTTATATGTCGTCCCTCTCCATGGACTCAGGGTGGCTTGAAATCTGGATTGCCAAGTCTTGAGCATTATTTCACTAGCATGTAAGATAAATGTAATTATTAAATAGTTAAGTCATTCTATACCACTGCTCTTCCTTCCTCCCTTCCTCAATCTTTCTTGGTCACCTGGACAATTAGACCAGCGCTACCTCCGTACCTGCTTTGAAACTATGTGTAGCATTTAAACTGCATATATATATATATTGACATATTGGAATGTATTTTCTGTATTGATAAGAGTTTCCCTGTCAAGTTCTTTAGAGCATTTGAAAAGAAGGTAACTTTTGTTTGGCTTTTTAGAAGTGTATTTAAATGGACTGCTGTCATCTTAAGAAGGCAATTAATATGCAAACATTATCAGCACATACAGAAGCACTTTTACTGGAGATGATGGTTATTTATCATTTGACATTCTGAACATTAAACATAGCTTTTTCAAAGCACTTTTCAGATTGAGTGTGTCTGCTGGGATTAGTGTTCAATTATCATTGCTGTTCTTATTAAATCATTTTGGAAAATGAACATTCTAACATGCATGTCAGTTGTTCATTTCAATTAATCCTTTTTAAAAGAGCATAGTTCTGCTTCCCATTTTGCTTATCCTATGCTTCTTTCTATTTAAAGTGCTTTATCGACTGCTTGTGTCTTTTACGCTTCCCCCCTATATACTACAAGAATAAAAGACTATACCTCGAAAACAGATTTAGAAACCCATTGGAAATTATATGAGTCACAAACGTCTAATTGCTAAGAAAAAATAAAAGCTGCAACAGAACTAGACCACATTAAAAGAGATAGAGAGAGAGAAAAATAACAAAGCATTGGTTTGTAATATTGGAATGATGGGATCCAGGAGACAAATGACAGATTTAGGATTGGAATAATAGCTTTCTAGATTGAAATGATGATGTCCCAGAACAGAGTGTCAATTAAATTCCAACAGTTGAATTTATTTGACTTATAAGCAAGCTAACGACCTACAAAGTGATCAATTGCTTTTCCTACTAAGAGCATATTAATAACTATATATCTTGAGTTCACTGATAACTAACTATTCAATGAAAATTAGAACAATTAAAAGAAGAGTTCTAATTTTATCTGATTTCAGAGTGAAAGTTAAATCACAGTCTTACCAAGAATTGGTGGTCCGTTGTTGAATGTTTGTTTGGCTGTTTGTGTAGATTAGTACTGGCTTTTTCAGACTGTTAACCCAACAAGTTGTCGCACTTCTTAATTATTCTTCTTCTTTTATATTTATTTATTTATTTATATTTATATTTCTATACCGCCCTTCCCCCCGAAGGGACCCAGGGCAGTGTATAGCCATCTAAAAATAAAAAATAACACAAATAACAATTACAAGACAAACCATATTTAAAAACAATTTAATATATATATAAGTTATAGGCCAAAATTTTTAAAAGCCGGGAAAATATGTCCAATTTAAAACCGGATCTGAGAAGTTAAAAAATCTAAAAAAATCTATAAATCATTTTAAGTAGCGGCGAGGTAGTGTGAGTCAGGCCAGGCCAGCCTGAATGAACAGGTGAGATTTTATGGCACGGCAGAAAGCACGAAGGTCCGGAATAAGATGAATTTCCAGGGGGAGATCGGTCCAGAGGGTGGGAGCTACCACAGAGAAGGCTATCCCCCTGGGGGTCGCCAGCCGACATTGTCTGGCCGACGGCACCCTAAGGAGGCCCTCTCTGTGGGAGTGAACCGATCGGTGGGAGGTATTTGCTGGCACAATGCGGTCCTGTAAATAGCCGGGTCCTAAGCCATGAAGCACTTTAA
This sequence comes from Pareas carinatus, assembly GCA_032468095.1. Lineage (NCBI taxonomy): Eukaryota > Metazoa > Chordata > Lepidosauria > Squamata > Pareidae > Pareas > Pareas carinatus. The sequence continues at coordinate 174,152 of JANHFO010008625.1, read as the reverse complement.
AGGTCATAACAAGCATTTTTTTTTTTTTATAGAAAAAGTTTTTATTGGATAACAATAAACACAATTATAGTTTAAGATATGTGAGATTTTCAGTTATCAAAAAAA
>JANHFO010008625.1:157780-173947 GCA_032468095.1 Pareas carinatus | reverse complement strand
CCAGGGAGCAGGTTTCAGGCGTGGGAAGCAGAGCTAGCTTTCCCACGTCCTGTTGCCTCCAGGACCGGAAGTCGAATTCATAACAAGCATCTTGAAGCACACCCCCGGCAACCAATGCAGCTCGCGCAGGAGGGGGTCACATTGGTCCTGCCACTGGCCCTCATAACCCACCGCGCGGCCACCTTTTGCACCAGTTGAAGCTTCCGGATGCGACTCAAGGGGAGCCCCATGTAAAGAGCATTACAATAGTCCAGACGGGCCATGACCAGTGCTTGAGTGACTGCATGGCGTTGCGATCTAGAAAGAGGCGCAACTCGCGTACCAGGCAAACCTGGTAGAAGGCCAACCTGGTGACGGCTGCCACATGATCTACTAAGGACAGCCGAGCATCCAGGAGGACACCCAAGTTGCGAACCCTTTCTATGGGGGCCAAAGACTCACCCCAAATAGCAGCGATGGAACAAGTACAGATATATTAAGTGCAGATTCTGTTTGTTTTGCACTAAAGTCACCTAATTCTTAACAGCTAAGCTTATCAGAGCATGGCACAATAAATAAGTCCCATCATAAAGAATATGGCAAATAATAAGCAACTTCTTAAACTACTTCTGAATGCTATGCATTTCTTATAACGGTGTAGTTCATCTTGATTCAGAGAAATGAAGATGAAATACACAGACATTATAATTGTTGAAATCCAAAGGAGAAAGTAAATTTTACAATAAGTAAATAAATATGTCCAAAACAAGCATTCTCTCTCAACCTTGTGATTCACAGATATAGAATGAAAGGAAAATGCTTTATACTGGGAACCAAGTATTTTATAGCACTACTCAGGAAGGCCTACTTCTTGTATTTTTCTGTTTTGTTTTTTAATCCCTGGAGAGGTTTTTATTTTAAGAGGCAATACAGGAAGCCTGCAGTTTTGTCCTTCTATCCTGACAAAAAACTGTGTAGACATGTTAACATATCAGATTACTGTTTCACTGAAGTGTATTTTCATATTTTCAAAATATTTGCAGAACTTGAGGATAAAAAAGATGTTTACATGAAATTGATGAAGACACTATGTTGTAAACAGTAAGAATGCAAATTATGTGGATTAGGAGTACCTGTTATGCCACATATTTCTCATAAGATCCAGTTGGATGCATTCAGGAAGCTCGCAAACATGTATAGGAGGGTAATCTCTATTAAAAAATCTGGAGCAATATATTTTTGATGCTACTTAACACTGCTTAAGTGGTCGTTTAGCCTTGCAATAAGACTAGTTTGAGGGAAAAAATAAGAGCAAATAAAAATTAAACTTCTAACAAAAGTGTATCTCATTAGTTAGGATAATAGCATAGATGCTGTTAAGAGGATTTAGAATGAATAGTACACAAATAGAGAAAAGTACAATAGTGTAGAACAGAATACAGAATTATAATTGTAGAGTGTTGAATTTAATTTTAATCAGAGGCTTTAAATGAAATTGAATTGCAAAAGCCCTATACGTTTCTACAGCCCCTCAAGCATTTGTGTAATACTGTTCCTTTAGATTACTTGAAAATTACTGTGGCATATTTTTCAGAATGTCAAGAGAGAAATGAGCATTAAAAATATCTAAGCTAAATTGTTAGTTGTGCCAAAATTAAAATTCATATTGATTTTATTTTTTTAAGTATACAGTAAAGAGCATCTGTTAAAAATGCTAGTTGTAGTGATAAGAACAAATACACTCACTAAGCAAGAAGCCATGATCTTTTAAAATGTAATAATTGATGTATAATGACAGAGTGTGAGATAATGAGAGGTCCTATAAATAATGTTGATTCCGTTATTGGAAATCTAATTTCTAGAGCTTTATTCCAAATAATAGTCATTACTGTTGCATAAAATAACATGTCAGTGGACCTTATGAACCATAAATTTCATAGAACAATAAATTACTTTTATATTTTTGGGAAAACTTAAGTATATCTAGACAAGTAGTAGCAATGAAAAAATTACATGTAAGAATCTAAATATTTTCTGTGATAGGACAAAAAGAGAAAGGTCGAGACAGTTTGGGTACTACAGTGGAAGAGTTTTAATACAAGCAGAGAGATTACCATGCCAAGAAAGGCTTTTATGTATTCAAAAGAAACTTAGAAATAGTTGAAGAAAGAAAAAGATTATGATGTTAGAAAGAGGCTGCAGGAATAGTATAATACACACTGCTAGGAGAATGGAGAACCAACCATTCATTGATATGAAGCCTCAAAGTGTCAAGTTAAGGTATATAAAGGATATATAAACAATACATCTCTTTTCTGTTGTCACTTAAAATGATTACTAAGGACCAGGTTTTTCTGTGGCTAAAAGCTTCTGTGGGATCTGATCAGCTTTAATAATTACCTTGCTTTAGTGTATGGAATAATTAATACATAGAAAAAGTTGTGAGATGAAGTTCTTTAGAGAAGATCAGAAAGAAGGTTGCTTTTTTTAATGAGAACTTAACAAAAAGGATTTTAAGTATACCAAGAAAGTACAATAAAAATAACTCATTGTATAGCAATCAGCAATCTTTGATGCCATCTGTGAACATGTAAATTCCAAGCCTTTAAGTTTCAGGAAAATCCCACACTAATAAATGTATATAGCTTATTCATTTAGAGCACATCAGGAGGACTGGACAGATGTTGAGGAACATATTATATTCTGTCTGTGGGCATTTGTTCCTATTTAGAGATAGCATTTTTCATGGGTGAACATTTGGTATATAGATACTTAAGGGAAGTGACTTAAGAGAAAATTGTAAAATATCTTTGAGGTATTGCAGTAAGAAGTTTAACTTTTGCCTTGAGCCAGTTTGATGCCTCCAGGTCTTCCTGTTTCACTTCTTAACAGTCCTCAGTGTCAAAAAACCTCCTTAATTTCTAGCTTGGATCTCACTGTGATGAGCTTCCTCCTATTGCTTCTTACCCTACCCTCAGGTGTTGTGGGAAATAGGTTGATGCTCTCTTCCCTGTGGCAGTCCTTCATGTCCTAGAACACTGTTATCATGTCTTATTTTCATCAAGCTAAACCAGAGTTGTATTTTGGGGGGAAATAAAAATTTAAAAAGTATAAAAATTAAAAAGCCTTGTTCCTTTCGTCATTCTTCGTAGATTTTATTTTCCATAGATTTTTACTTTGTAACTCCTCTGCACTCTTTCTAGGACTTTCAACATCTTTGGATTGTGGCTAGAATTAGATACAGAATTTAGTGCACTATAAAGAGAGTGAGTAAAATCCTCAGTAACGATTCACACCCTGGTCAGCCCTTCTTTACTCTCCTACCGTCAGGCAGGAGATATAGAAGTATAGGCAGCCGCACAAAAAGACTGAAGAACAGTTTTTATTCGTGGGCTGTCAGACTCATAAATTTACATGGAACTACCCTTGAAGAGTATTTTGAACCTGCAACTGGTGTAGAATGGGGTAGCACAGGCAGTTCTTGGGCCTTCTAAGGTGGCCCATGGTATACCAATATTCTGCGAGTTGCACTGGATGTTGATTTCAGGTACAATTCAAGGTGTAGTTGATCGCCTTTAAAGCCTTTTCATGGCATGGGTCCAGGTTATCTGAGAAACCATCGCTTCCAAATCGGTCTGCCTCCTCCACCCATGCCAGCAGAAAGGACATGCTATGGACCCTGTCAGTCAAGGAATTTGGCAGGCAGGGTCCAGGTGAAGAACCCTTTCTTCCCTGACTCCTGGCCTTTGGAACATTGTGCCCTTCGAGGTGAGCTTCTCACTCAGGAGTGAGCTCCTCACTCAGTTAGCCTGGAGCCCCAATTGGGTGCAACACTGTGGGGTGGCTAATGGATTAAAACAAGAACCCTCTTCCTCTGATGAGAATCTTGCCCCTTTCCTCCCCACCTTTTAATTGTAAATTATTATTATTTATTGTTTTAATGTTTTACCGGTTTTTAATGTTTATAAGTCACACAAAGTTGCCTCTAGGGGAGATGGGAACCATTCAAGTCAAATAAGAAGTATTGACTGTAAGTAGCAGTTATTATTTGCTGCATTTTATCCAGTGCTTCCTGGGAAGGTGGAACTTGCTTTGGATATAGGTTTAGATCTCTCACCTTATTCCTCATTCTCTTTTTAGGTTCCAAATTAGGATCTACCCGTCTACCATTATTATCTGGATTTGAATAACAATTGCCCCTGCATAAGCTTGGTTTAACTTGACTTAGCAGCAGTACTTGGATGCCTGTGTTTAAACTTAATAAAAGACTCTTTTAGAATGTCCGATTGGTTGTTAACTGTGGTCAGAACAAGATACTGTTTGTGCTCTCTGTAGGCATTTTCTGGTTGTGAAGTCAGTAGTACTGATAGCACAGTGATTAAAGTACAGTATTGCAGGTGAACTCTGCCCACAGCCTGGAGTTCGATCCTGACAGTGCTCAAGGTTGACTCAGCATTCCATCCTTCCGAAGTCTGTAAAATGAGGACCCAGACTAGGAGACAATATGCAAATAGTGCTTCTGTATTATAAACTGCTCATAGAATGATGTAAAACACTATGGGACAGTATATAAGCTTAAAATGCTATTGCTATTTTTGTTTGTTTTTTAAGTCCTCACTTGTTGAATAAGCTTTGCAGCAGCTGGACAAATGGCAGAGATAATAAAAATATAAGTCTGCAGTAAAAATAATAAAAAATGCAGATCTCCAGGAGAAAAAAAGTAGAAAGAGATGAAAATAAAATGGGAGGGGTAAAAGCAGAAGAGCTAGTTAAAAATTAAAAGAGGTTTAGAGGGAGCTCTTAACAACAACTGCTTACTTCTGCACCATCTTTCTATGCTTTCCCCCCCAATATATTTCAAAAAAGAATGATGATACCTATTTGTCTTCAGTAACAGGATATGTAATAGATGTTACTCAGAGTTGGGTAAATTAAGAGTGGGAAATTCACTGAGTAAACTACATAAACATATACTTGTTCAATTACTATATTATATTGTATTTCTTCTTATACCTACTGGTATTGTAAGTTCTTGAAAAAAAATTAATTTCTGCGTACTGAGTGAAATTGTTAGAAAGATCAGAGCAAATGTAAAAAGAATGCAGGCAGTTGGGAAGGTTAAAATATTATACCAGAAATATAGGATATAATTGTATTTTTCTATGAAGATTATATATATTGCTATTAAAGAGTAGAACAACATGATTTCATATAACATTTAATTTAGAAGCTAACTTTAGTTTTAAGGCATGTACACATGTTATTTGATTGCATTTTCAGAAATTAAATGAAAAGAGATCAGCCCCTTAATTCAGGATAACCAGAATAACTGATTCACATTATAAATATTACCCCACCAAATGAGAAATAAGTTTGGTCCCTGTAATAAATAAAAATACATTAAGTCTAATATTTCTTAATGAGTTCTACATTCTATAGAACATTATCTTTAAAAATAAAAAAGCTTGAAACTCATTCTGATGTTTTTTCCTGATTGTAGAAGCGATCAAAGGGCCAGATTCTTTTTGACAAAGTATGTGAACACCTGAACCTCTTGGAAAAAGATTATTTTGGACTCACTTACAGAGATATGGAAAATCAGAAGGTAAAAAATTAATCATTTATTGCAGGAAATCATGAGTTAACATGGAGAAAATATATATTTAATCCAATAATAAGCAACTATAGAATGAGAACAATGCTTTGCTTAATAGTAATTATAGCAGAACTTTGATAAATAAACACTCAAAATATTCAAAGGATTATTCTATCTAATTTTGATATTTTTGAGACTTAATGCAAACACACTTTTAATATCCTGTTGCATTTTCTTGCAGATAGATTAAAATTAAAAAGGATTTAGCTTTACAAACAATGTTAATGTAGCATGTCTTATACATCTTATTTTCTTTTTTCCCTTCAAGATTCCCCCATAGCTTTGACAATTATTCTTAAGTTGGTCCTAACATTCATTGTTGAAATAATTTAGGGAGCTTAAGAAAGAAAAATACCTGACATTCATTTACAGATTCCCATTGCCTCTTGCAAACAATAGTTGACTGAACATGCAACCACTTTTTTATACTAGTTAAGGTCAGAAAGTCCAAACTAGGTTGGCTGTGCAGTCAGCCAGATGTTTAGAATGCATTTGGCATCTTTATCCATCTATAAAGTCCTTACCAAGGACTTGGAATATGCAGATATCATTGTCTGATTTTCATAGGATGTAAACTGTTCCAAATAAACCTGCCTTTTTCACTTGACTGATATGATTTTTTCATTGCAAATGGTGTTTATCTTTGCTTGTTGTTGTTTTTGTTTTTCCACAACCATTCTACTTCTGTTTGCAGGAATTTATATTTTGTTATTTTCTCGAGTTCTTTCATTTCTATTCTGCTATCTCTAGCTGTTACAATGCACTTTTATTATTGGTATGTACTCATCAATTTGGTTTGTACCTGGTTATAATAAAAAATGAATACTAAAGTATGTAATGAAATTTTCTTGTAAAAATAATCATTATAACTAGATTATAGATAGGAAGCTGATATTGAGAAAACTGGAACTTGCTTAGGTATTATCATATGAATTGGAGACATGCCAGCTCTTAGATTTATTCTTTGCTAAGACCATAAAATGGTTTGACCAAAGTAATTAATTAAATGCCATTTAATTAAAATGTTAAAATAGACTTACAGTGCTCCACACTGATATTACTCAGTTCTTAAAGTGTTTCACATTAGTTCAGTTTTAATATTTCACTTGTTATTTAATATCACTTACCAAAGTGTTTGCATGTTTAATTTAAATATTTAAAATATTTCTTTTCAGAATTGGTTGGATCCAGCTAAGGAAATTAAAAAGCAGATCCGAAGTAAGTTTTGATCAGTCATTTATCAGAGGTAGATTCTACAATTTTTAAGAGAAAATATAATTTAATAATAATTCAATAATAATGATGACGATGGTTGTGGTGATGATGATAGTGATGTATTCAACTTGTAGGCTAACAACTCTAAATAGCTCATAACAATCAAAGAAATTACAATAAAGCAATAAAAAACTAAAGATAAAGATAAAAGATGGCAAGGGGAATGCAGCAAGGAGTCTCATTCCCCTTTGCCAAAGTACTGGTTGCCATAGCTCTTTGAAGCAATAGCAGAGTAAACGTTCCAGAAGGCAGGAACTACTGCAGAGGAGATGTGTTTCCAGGGTCCCAGTAGATGGCAGTATTTAATTGAAGGAGCCTGGACTGCACAAACTACATAGAATCAAATTGGCCAGCAGATACTATGGGAAACAATAGGTCTCATAAATAACCAAGTCATGTGCCATTTAGGTAACTAGGAATATTTGTTTAACTTTGCATAAAATATTTGAATATATTTAATATGAGAGATTATTAGCCTAAATCTCTACTATTCAAGATTAGTACTGTCCTGTGAATACATGATGTTGGTACTGTTGGTGCCCTGTTTAGCAACCATTCAAACTTACAATGTCATTGGGAAAGTAGTTTTACAGCTGGTCCTTGAATTGTAGTTATGTTCGGTTCTCAAAGTTCCAGATGTCCCAACATCCCACAGTCATGTGATCACAATTTTGGTCCTTGGCTACCTGTTCAAGCTTGTAGTCAGTTGCCAAGTGCCTCACGATCACATGATCGCCATTTGCAACCTTCCCTGAGATGAAGAAAGATAATGCAGTTAGAGACAACTACAGGGAGGAGAAGCTTGGGGTCCTAACCTGACAGTGTGCTCTTTGCATACAAAACTCTTGCTACTTTTATCATACGTAACAGCAAAGTTCTGTTTATTCAAGCTATTTTCCCTTCAAACCTAAAAGAAAAATATCTTTTTTTAGTGTCTTCAAACAATTTATATTTAATTCTTGATGTTTTCCCTTGCCATGCAACAAACTTAGAAATATCTTTTTGCCATTGTTTAAGCGGATTATCAGTCAGTACCAGTATTATCTGATATAAAAATGAACTCCTAGGTAAAACATTCATCTTAATCACTGAATCACTACCACTAAACACAAATTTGTCCCACTTTAGTAAATCCTTTCTATTATCATTCCATAACTTAATATGGTTATTCTGAAACAACATACAATTCATAAAATCTAAGGAACCCCCAGATACTTAACTTGGTTCTCAATTTTGAAAGCAGTTTTTTCATCAAAGTCCATTGGCTGCTTAAACTCATAATCTAGAAGCCAGTTAAAAAAATTCTCATTCTCATCCATCTAAACACTTTGCTGTTTATCAGGATGATCTTTCAAGATTAAATGGGGGGCTTTGAATATATGTTTACCCCGCCATTAATACTTGCGGTTTAAGATTTTATTTATGAATGTAAAAGAATTTTAAACAGAGTAATATCAAGATGGTAAGTGAAAAAGATAATAGCATTTTCTATGTTTAAATACTGTATTGAAAGCATTAGCGTTTATCTCAGTAAGTTAGTTATCTTCAGGTTGAATTCAACTCTGAAGGCCTCCATAGATAAATACTTGCCATCTTGATCTGTTTCCATTGGTGCAATATGCATAAACATCCATCTATGCAACCCTTAACACCTTTTGCAAATCCATTATGGGAATATATTGGACGGGGAGGGGGAGTCATATATGAATTTGTATGATTTTCTTTCAAAACTGTGGACAAACCAGGGAATGATGGAAAAAAGAGGCAGTTCCATCCCAAAATCCAATGCCAGGCAGTTTTTTTAAAGAAACCATTGGCTCATAAATGTATTCAAACTTTATGAGTTGGATTTTTAACAAAAAAACACTGAGAAAGCCACATAAGACTGCTTGGTGTGCCGCATAGGTATAGGCCTGGTTTAAGGGTATAGAATCTACAGTAGACAGGTAGAAAATAATATATGTTGCATTGTTAGAATTTTCATAAGGTGTGTTCAACGAAGCATACCAAGGTGTGAAAGGGTAAGCTGCCTGAAAATTGGCCAGCACCTATGTTGATGGTGCTCTGCCCCTTTAAGACCCCTCCCAAGCTAGCCCAGCACTGAACAACTAAAAAAGCAGAGCAGAAACCAGAAGGGTGTAGTGGGTATTGTTGTGGAATGGTTTGTGTGTTAGTCTTGTTATGAGATGGGAGGTAGTTTTTGTGATGATGAAAATAGAGAACTGGAAGCAGCCTGGACCTAAGAGCAGTAGTAGTCTACTACTAATATTAGGAGCACTGATAGACCTGGGAAGAGTGTTGAAAGGAACTAGGACTACTACTCATTGGGTCTGCTTTTGATGGGGGCTGCCAAGGAGGCTGATGTGTGGGCCTTCTGAGGATTTGGAAGCTCACTGAATTTGAATATAGCTAAAGGAACCTGTGACACAAGACTTTAATAATAGAACCTGACTGACTTTCAACATCTATATCCATCACTGTATGTAGAGTTAAAATAGAGTGCAACAAACAGGGGAAGTATTAAAATGTGATTAAAAGATCTACTGACTGATGCTGTCGGAGCAGTACTTTCCAAATAAAATCCAGAGCTCATACAACAGCCCCAAACAAAACAAAGCTGACAAGCTGTATTTTGGTAAAACAATGTGTGTTGTCATTCAAACTACCTTTTCAAGACCATGAACAAGAATACATAAAACCATCCAGGCCAACATCCAACGCAAGCAATGGTTCTAAAGTACAAAATATCTACTTTTAAGAAACCAGTTTCTCGCATTCTAGAGTAGCAATCTAACATTTGTACAATTTTTTTTTTGCAGTTTGCTGGAATAAAATAGCTATTGCTTTTTAAAATACAGTGAAGGAACTAAAGCATCCCTTAGTAGCTATTCCATATTATAGACATTGTGACCAATTTGGCTTAATTATTGTACCTTGCAGAACCTTGTGTGTATGCATGTGAATGAATAAATTAATGAGTCAGAGGAGAAATCTTTAAAAGCTTAGAATTTACTTCATACAGGCCAGCATTATTTATGAAGTTCTGATTTTAAGCCATAGAGGACTTTCAAGGTAGAAAAGAACCCTTTATAAAATAATCTCTGGACTCCAGCCATATTCTAAATCATTTGAAGCTTTTGGACTGCGTTCAAGAAACATTTCACGTTGACTTTATTATGATAACCTTACTTGGAAGACATTAGATCAAGAATAACAAAAGGGCACACCAAGAAAAAGGCAGGAAATAGTTTGCAAAATGAAATTGCTAAAAAGAACCACATGCAATGTAAATGTTCTAACCACTTACATTGTACAAGTCATTTTTACTCTATCAACAACCATATTGGTATAATAAAAATATTGGTATAAGTACATCCAATAGCATATCATCTTTTTCTTTACAATTTCATTTATGCTGAATTAATGCTCACAAAGGTATTGATAGATGAGTTATTTACTCTATACAGTTGTGCGTTTCACTGGATTATGGATGCAGATTTTGAAGCTCTACTGAATGCCTACTTACCCATGTCGTTATTTATGTATCTATTTTGTTAGTTAACTATTACTTAGCATCCTTTGCCTACATTGTTTCATGGAAACTTCAGAAAAGTGAATGGTTGCTAAATAAAACTGTAAGAAATATGGAAATGGCTATAAGAATTTTAAAGGAAGGACAGGAGAAACAAGCATCAGTATTGAAAGTAACAATATCTGCCTCAGTAAATAATTATAGTGAGTGCACAAGACAGAGAATCCCAATAATATTTTGTTTTATTTTAGGTGGTGCTTGGCATTTCTCGTTTAATGTTAAATTCTACCCTCCGGATCCTGCCCAACTTTCTGAAGATATTACAAGGTAGTTTATGCATCATTACTGAAAAAAATTATTTCTAAGAAATCATTATGATTGTAAGCTTCTTAACTAACCAATTGTTGCCATAAGGTTATGTTATTTTAGTCATTGAGCTGGTAATAAGTAATGGAAAAGCTGCCATGCTCATTGGGATGTTGTTACTTCCTCGAACATTCATTTCTGGTTGAGGTTGAAATCCAGCCTCACTTCTAGGGGCTTATCTCAGAGTCACTCAAATTTATCCTTATTGCAGAGTTCCGCAATAGCTCAATTTAGTTTTTGAGGCATTAATTAGCCCTATAAAAAAATTTAAAATATAGATTTCTATTTTTCCCAATCCCATATGTATTTTAAAGAATACAGTTCCCAGATTCTTGAAAATAAAGATTGCTTCCAAGTGTAGTGTATGTAGAAACCTAATTTGTTTCGTTTTAACCCTTTCCATGGGGAATTGTTGGAAGATATGTTAATAGAATTGATAAGAGTAGAATAGAATTTATTTATTGGCCAGGTGGGTCTGGACACATAGGAATTTGTCTCCGGTGTACAGGCTACAATTGACAAACTGTGATTGCAATCATAAGGCCATAATTGACAAACAATTTTAAAGAGCTTATGGTAAGTTTTATTATTAAATTTATTTATATCCCATCTTTATTATTTTTATAAATAACTCTAGGCAGTGGACATACCTAATAGTTCGACCTGAGTTAGGCTGAGAGAGAGAGAGACTGGCTCAAGGTCACCGAGCTGGGTTTCATGTGTAAGGCGGAACTAGGACTCACATCCTCCTGGCTCCTAGCCTGGTGCCTTAACCACTGGCTCCTCTGTCTCTCTCATTATCTAACCTTTTCTAACAGAGAACTCTTTACAGCAAAAATTCTCAGATTTAGTTGAGCACATTGCATTAAGAGTTAAATGTATAGTTTTTGAATAAATTCAGAATAGATTATTGTTGGACATTAATAGATCAAATTGTTTGCAAGGAATTATTTAGTTAATAATAACTAAAAATCAGAAATTGTCACTTGCTAGGTCTTGTATAACAAATAAAGCTGTTACTGCAAGCAGCGTTTCAATAATTGTGCGTATTTTTGGTTACAGGACAATTATTTCAGTTTCCAGATTATGTGTATGTATGTATATATATTCACAGAGTGTGAAGTGCTTCCTCCCATATTTCCTTTTGCCTTCTTTTAATGTCTACTATTGAAAATAGCAATATGTTTTATATATTTAAATTGTGTATTGCTTATGTACTAGTATAAATGTTAAAATGCTTCTACCTAAATAGAAAAGTATTAATATGCTTTTTTAAAACATAAATTTGTTGCAGGTATTATCTCTGCTTGCAGCTGCGAGATGACATTGTGTCTGGAAGATTGCCGTGTTCTTTTGTCACACTTGCACTATTAGGCTCCTATACAGTTCAGTCTGAGCTTGGAGATTATGATCCTGATGAATATGGGAGTGACTATGTCAATGAATTCCGCTTTGCACCAAATCACACTAAAGAACTGGAAGATAAAGTAATAGAGCTTCATAAAAGCCACAGGTGAGACATGCAGAGGGAAACTATGTATGTAAATAATGGGCCTATGGAAAAGCCCTGGTCTGCTTTGCTATGCGGAGTTGTCTTGACTTCAGTCATTCAAGTGCCTTAGCTTTAAAAATCAAAACACTCTGCCTTAATACCTCCACTTAAAGCAAATTCCCTTGATGCGTCAGACTGCTTAGCTCTAGTAAAAGTGCCAACTCATCGACTTTGGCATATGAATGCACAGGAGTGCATGGAAAACCTATGTTTTGAAGAAAACATTTATTTTCCATGACATAACTTCACTTTCATTTGTTACTATGTGGTTTTTCTTTTCATATTCATATTCTTTTCATTTAGGGGAATGACACCTGCAGAAGCAGAGATGCACTTTCTGGAAAATGCCAAAAAACTGTCTATGTATGGAGTCGATCTACATCATGCCAAGGTACATATTGTATTTAGCAGTCTAATAAATCAACTTTTGTATTACTATGTGCCAGCAAGTCACGACCGGTCCTTAGAAATCATACATAGGAGAGCAATTCAGGGGGGGGGGCTCAGTTTGTTTATCAATGACAGACACGCGCAGATACAGAACTCTAATAGCAACATTACATTACGTTTTGACATAAAATTGTCTATTCAATTTGCCATTCAAATAGAGACACTTTTCATAACGTCTTTACAAGATTTGAAATTCCTTCTGCAAAGAAATCTCTCTCCTGGGATTGAAGCTAGAAGAGGTGGTAGACTTGCCAAATCTGAGCTATAGGAGGAATGATCAAATACATCTCAATGGAACTGCTCCAAAAGTTCTTGAGTGTGTCTAGTGGTGTGTGGGCGACCATAATCGTCAACCAACACCACACCAGAAGTCAGCATGCCCCAACGCTTGCTTTGCACTGCTTTGATGCTGACAATGCGCTTCACGATGCTGTTACAGGGTGGCTTCATTCGCAAATTTCTTTGTAGAAGGAATTTCAAACCTTGTAAGACATTATGTAAAGTGGCTTAATTTGAATGGTGATTATGTCAAAAAGTAATGTAATGTAGTCTTCTAATGTGTATGATAAAAGTTCTGTATCCGCGACTATATGTCATTGATAACCAAATTGAAAGTTTTTTTCCGAATTGCTCTCATAGATAGACTTTCTTCAAGCTGTTCTGTATCAGCTTGACCCTTAAAGTTTGCCAGTGGTGTATTTATTACCATTGTAATTGTGTCCATTCACTTTGTTTTTAGTTCTCTTTCCTTCTAACTTTTCCAGCAGTATTAATTTCCTCAAAGAACTGGCTTTTTGGATTATGAGGTTTGAGAGATTATTTAAACTCAAACAAGAATAATGATATGTATAAATACACATAATATGTATCAATACACTTTCCCCCTTCATACCTCAACTTTCATCTCCATAGAATGTTTCAGGAAAACTATTATACTTGTGATTTTGATCTTTGTAAATACATGCAAATCACAACATCTGAATATCTTTTTCAAGGCCCATTTCTGCCTAACCTACCAAGTGAAACATGAATTTAGGCTCCAGTTTTAGCTTTGTAGCTAATTAGGTCCCCTACATTGAAGTAGTCGTTAGCATTGTGATAAAGGATTGCACTAACCCACTGTAAAAAACAGATTTTCCTTTGAATTATATATTTAATTAAGTTGCTTAATTAAATTACATACTTATTTTTAAAAATATTATCTTTTTCCAAAAAAGATTATTTGCATAAGGCTTTAGTAAAATTATTTTTTGGATTTTTTAGTTCTGCATTTTTTTAATCTTTACATATAATTCAAGGCTGGCCAACATTCCCAATGTATCTTCCTTATCCTGTTTTCCTCACAACAATCCTGTGAGGTGAGTTGGGCTGAAAGAATGACTGGTCTAAAGTCACTTAGCCAACTTTCAGGCCTAAGACAGGATTAGAATTTTCAGTCTCCTGCTGCATTAACTACTAGACCAAATTGGCTGGTGTTTTTTTTTTGACAGTTTATAATTGAATAAGGTAAAGTGTTTTGCATCATATCACTCTTCCCGTATCATTCTGAATAAAATATTTTCTAAAATAAGCCAGATGTATAATAGTTTTCAGAAGCTCTTCAAACACTTTGCAGGCAAATGCATAAATTAAGAGTGAAAAACAGTCTTAACTTTTACCTTTCGTTAATTTTCTTTAACAAATATAAGTTAAATAAGCATTTTTGGACAAATAACTTTACAGCAAAATAATCTTGGCCACTTCAGCTATCATTTCTGAGAGTAATATAATTACGTCTTTCTAAAGAATGTATGAACATCATAATTGGGATCATTCATAGTCTAAAGATAAGAACTATATTGAAAATTGTTTTCCTTTGCGGAAATATTAAAATACTATTTCTGTCCCCTCAATTCCAAGTATACAATGGTTGATTAGGTAATAACCAAAAGAAAGTAGCAGTTGGGAGGAAGCAGGAAAACAAGTTACTTCAACAATTAATTTTATTGTAATTTAAATATTTGTTACTACATATTATTATATGTTTAATAATTAGCTTTCTTCCTAACACAAGAGTTTTATACATATCATTCACCATATAAACAAATTGTGATTTCCTCATTAAGCATAGAGAAACTTTGTTTTCTCTGGGAATTTTCTATGTTTTTGACTACATGCTAAATCAATAATGTGATATTTAATTTACACAGTCTCATAGGATAGACATAAGCTTTGTTCTGTTGAGCTGATGAACATACAGTAAACACTAAGAATTGTATAAATTTTAATGAATTTGTGTTTTTCTAAAACTCCATGCTTAAAGGAATAAATTTATGTGCATTCATGAAATTATGAAAAAAATGTGAAAATGAAATACAGATGATAACTCTTGGAATTGATGTTAGGTAAAATTTATCCATCCTTTTTTCAGGATTCTGAAGGAGTTGAAATCATGTTAGGTGTTTGTGCAAGTGGTCTCTTGATTTATCGAGACAGACTAAGAATAAACAGATTTGCTTGGCCTAAGGTTCTCAAAATTTCATATAAGAGGAATAACTTCTACATCAAAATTCGACCAGGGGAAGTAAGTAAAATCAAATAAAATCATTGATCATATTTCATGTGTATGCATATTGAATTTTAAAATTAAAACAATCATTTTAAAAAATATGTTACATTAAATTTGTTTTAAATTATAAAAATATAATATGGGTAATAATATGCTTAATTACTGAGTGTATACTTCAAAGGCAAATTTATTTTATCCAAGCTTTCTAACCAGATTTTGAAACCTGAGAGGTTGCATCATGGCCTTGCACATTTATATAAATTCAGGCTTACATTAATCAATAGTTCTTTTGATTATGTCTGAGGCAGAAAACTTACTGTTTTTGTAATTACTGATTAATAACCCAATACATGATACTTTATGGCATTTTTTTCCACTTTCCGTCTGTAACATTTTTATATGTAGGCTAGAAATTGTCCTCATATAAAATAAGTAAGATTTCATGGACTACTACAATTATACAATACTCTGAAAGCTATTTGTTTAAATCAGATCAAATTAAATTGGTATTCTTATAGTAATTGATAGTTCAAAATAATAATTTCAAGTAAAAGAACCAGTAAGATAAAAAGCATGGGGTTAAGAACCAGATAAACTTCATGGCCCAAATAATTTTAATTAACTTGTGCTAAAGGGCAACATTAACTATGAATTCCTAGTCCTTTATAAGTAACTAGCGTTTTGTACCCGTGCCACACTACGGGAGAGTGTTTTTTCGGCTCAAAGCAGCCCAGGTGCCCGTTCCATAGGCCTCACGAAGCTCCGCGGAGGCCTAAAAACCGATCGACGGGCCTGGGGGAAGCTTCTCC
>JANHFO010008625.1:134873-152124 GCA_032468095.1 Pareas carinatus | reverse complement strand
AGAACACAAGTTTGGAGTCATTGATCTAAATCAGTGATTATCAAACTGTTTGACCTCGGGGACAACCAAATTCATAATTTGATATCCGGAGGACCATTGATATGAATTTTTATATTTTATATTTATTAATATAAAAGACACCTATTTAATATAACAAAAAAGCTATTTAATTTAACAAAATCATAAATGCATATTTAATCATAATAAAATCTTTAAAGGCTGTTTAATTGTAGCAAAATTATGAAAGTTAGTTTAATTATTACAAAATAATTGAAACTTATTACACATTTTAGTGTGATATTTGTTCCTACTTGATAGAGAGAGAGTAAGACAGAATGAGACAGAGAGACACACACAACACAGAATGAGATACAGAAAGTATGAGAGAGAGAGACAGATACACAGACACATTCGTACAGAGAGAGAGAGAATGACATACACATACTGCTCTGACACTTCACTCACCCCTTCTTGCTCTCTTGCCCCCCGGGTAGAGCTCGCCCGCTGTCGGCCAAGTTCCAACATGGTCCAGCAGCCGGGCCGAGCTCTGACATGACCTGCCACCTGGGCCCGAGCTCCAATGTCACCTAGCAGCCTGGCTGAGCTCTGACATAGACCAGCAGCCGGGCCAAGCTTGCTCGCCCCATGAGTCAAGCTCTGACGTCGCCTGAGAGCTGGGCCTAGCTCGCCCGTCCCGTGGGCCGAATTCAAACATTACCTGACAGCCAGATCAAACTCGTGCGGCCCACCCAGATGTTGCCGGGGTCCACCAGTGGGCGACCACTGATCTAAATGCCTTTTCCCAACTCTGTAGTTTTATTTACATTCTGATTTTCTTCCAATGAACTGCAAATTACTTGTGTATAATCAAAGTTGGATTTGTTCAGCAAAAGTGCTGATTCATAATCCTTTGCATTCATCAAGCTCACTACTTGTAAATGTAAAAAACGTTTTTATTCATTTATGTTCATTTTAGTTTTCCCATATAATATATATTCATTATGCTTTCACTTTATTACATAATACAAATTACTGCACAAAGAGTATTTTCTGGTAGCTTTCATCTCTTAATACAGTTTTTTAATATCTTTATTTCATGTAAGTCCTACATGATTTGTATGTACCAAACCAGTTGTGCCTGTTTCATAGAGAAGACTTCATTTACTTTTGAAATATTAAAATTATTTTCAGCATCCTTCAGATAGCAGAATTCTCTCTGTCCATTGGAAAATTTTCTCACGGCCCACTGGTGGGCCCTAGCCCACTGTAATAAAGGTCTGATGAAGTGGCCATTTTTTCTTTCTGTAAATTACTTTTTAACCTACTCTTAATTTTTTTTTCTTTCCAGTGAACTTAGTGATACTTCTTTGAGTATATACGTCAAGCTCATTAGTATCTTACATCTTGAGTTAATTGTGTTTAATTGTCTCTGAATCCTAGTTAGTTATTTTTAAAGAAAGTGCTTTCAAGCTGTATATATTAATCGTCTGTATTATCACTTAAATTCATTTGCATAGCTGTACTGCAGTGTGGTCAGATAATTCCATTCCTTTGAAGCTATCTATTCTAGGACAGACTTTCGAAAAGATTCTGGGTTTAAGAATATCTGCATGCATGTGAATATGTATATCAGACTTTAATACAATACCTGTATATGCATATACATACACATACATGCATATTAACTTAATTGTTTTGTGTAGGTATTTAGCATTTATGTTTCTGCATGATTTAGAAACATGAGGCTTCCATTTCACTGGCAGACCGCTTAATGCTGCAAGCCTGTGCTCACTTGCCTGGGCATATATCCCGTTGAATTTAACGAGATTTACTTTTGGGTAGGCATGCACAGAATTAAATAATTAATTCACAATGTAGTTTTACTTAGCTTAATGAAGCATCTGTTTAAGATTTCACTTCTTCACATTGCATTTGCTTTTAGCATCAGTGAATGAAAACCATGAAATGTACATGAAGGATTCTATGTCTGCTGCAGAGGTTGGTACTGGCCAGTACGCTACAACAAAGGGCATCTCTCAAACAAACTTGATAACAACTGTGACTCCAGAGAAGAAAGCAGAAGAAGAGAAAGATGATGAACAGATAGAAAAAACAGAAGAAGGCACTCCAGTTTCAGCCATACGGCATGATACCAAGGTATAGTTTTATATTTTTGATTTAATTCTATCGACTAAGCAGTATTAGAAATGTCACAGTAATTTTGGTAACAGAAAGCATAAGAAAGTAGTAGCAATCACCAGTGTTTGATAATAAATATTTTGCGATTAAGTATTGTTTTTTTCTGTCAATTTTAAGAAGGATACTGGTAATTTAGTTTTATATAAAGAACATGCTTCACTTTTTAATGTGCTACCTACTCTACAATGTAAATAAGTCTTTTTGAGGAATACTGCTTTCTATTCATCTTTTTGAGGAATACTGCTTTCTATTCATCTTTTTGAGTTGCCTTTGAATTATTTGTCATTATAAGAGCGACAATCTTCTTTTTTTCCTGATCTTAGTATCAGTATGTCTAGTATAAAGCAAACTAAAGCAGAGCTTTTCAACCTGGGGTCCGTGGACCCCTTGCGATCTGTGGCAAGTTGCCAGGGGGTCCACAGCTAGGTCAAGAAAAATTTGGAAAAGTAATATACATGAATTGTTGATGATAATTAGCTGAATTTGTGGGAATGGGGAATGGGAATGGAGCAACAATATGTTTTGAGGTCCGCAGCTTCAAAAAGATTGAAAACCTCTGAACTAGAGGACATATCCGGATGTGTACGTTTTGGCATTCTTTATTTCTGTTATTGTCATAATTTATGTGAAATTACTTTTAACTCCAGGCCATGTTAATTCCAAGCCTCCTATTATCAAGTTG
The DNA here is from genome assembly GCA_032468095.1 of Pareas carinatus. Classification (NCBI taxonomy): domain Eukaryota; kingdom Metazoa; phylum Chordata; class Lepidosauria; order Squamata; family Pareidae; genus Pareas; species Pareas carinatus. The sequence goes on along the minus strand of JANHFO010008625.1, from coordinate 149,243 downwards.
CCTATTGGTAGACCTTCCAAAAATATTGTGCAAAATGAATAGCTATGACTGGAAAGATTAGCTTTAGTCCCAGATCCCTATACAGTATGTCACATATTTTACAGAGATACATATAGTGGCATAGGAATTAATATACCTGTATCACTTAGCACAATAAAATCAATGGTTAGTAATTGTTAGGATGTGAATCTACTCAGTTTAGACATTCGAGTCCAGGAATTTAAGGCATTAAGTACTCATCCTGTTACAACATGCTTTTATAAAGATATACAGATTTACTTTTTCATAATCCTGCTTGTCACATATTTCTCCCACAGCCATTATTTTCCAGCAGTTTTGCGACATAGCCAAATATAGTGGAAATAATCTACACTCTCTTCAACAAAGCAACTTGATATTAGCATCTTTTGTGAGTGCAATGTTGGCACAGGCCAACCTTCCTCACAAAATATTGTTGTTCCAAACTGGAACACTCAGAATTCCCAATCATCATAGTTAAAAGCTGATAATTGAAAGAAATTTAATTCAAGTGCCTAGGTGGGATAGAGTGCTATTTAGGCATACATTGTCATAGTAATTTGGTTATCGGATGGTACACAGGCTGATGTTGCAATGTCTTCACAAAATGTATGAATTCACACTTTTTAAAAACTTGCTCAGTTGCTAAAATGACTATTGATCTCTAAATATAGAAAATTGTTAAAATAAGCAGAAGTAAATTTATGCAATGTTGCATTTGTCATTCAATTATAGCAGTGTTTCTAAACTAACCATTTTAAGATGTCTAGTTAGGGAATTCTGGGAGTTGAAATCCAGACGACTTACAGTTGTCAAAGTTAAGAAACACTGGATTATATAGGCTAAAAATGATGAATGACATTCATAGTTGCAAACTACATCGCAAGAACCGTCTTGCCATAACAATGCTTATCATATCCAATTGAATGTTCTTTTAATATTTATTTGGCAATTAAAGTTCACTAAGTGATAATATGCAGGAAATAAGGAATGTTCTAGCAATTACATATTTCTTCAAGTGTATATTCAGATTTTTGTTAACCATGATGTTTATTTTTATTTGTTTTTTTAAAAATTTCAACTAGAATTGTGTTGGGATATAAATCTTTAAATAAACATGCTTAAGATAATTCACCCTTTGCAATAAATAGATACCACAATGTAGTAATTATACTTATTTTATTAAGGGATTAAATAATAGTAGAAAAGAGGTTCAGAAAAAATATACCAAGATAAGTAGTAAGAAACTATGAAATGAATATTCTCCTATATTAGTGATGGCTAACCTTTTAGGCACTGAGTGCCCAACGAGTTGCAACTAGTGAGTTGCAGCTTATGATGTCATCGCCTGGCACTGCTACTCTCTTTCTGAGCATGCATAGGGCCCTGTGACATCATCGCTTGCTGCCACTACTCCTTTCTGAGCATGCTGAGCTCTGGGGCGATGTTGGGGTGACTTGACTCGTGTGCCAACAGAGAGGGCTCTGTGTGCTCGCTGTACCACACGTGCCATAGGTTTGCCATCACTGTCCTATATAAATAGGAATTTATATTTTCTATTTTAGAACCCAGTCTATGATTGGTTTTATATAACTGCATTTTAGAGCAAATATCTTCAAGTGTGATTGTATCAAAACATATGTAAATTTCCATTTGAACAAGGCCCTCACCTGCTGACTGGTTTCAATCTCTGTACTTCTGGAACTGATGTCCAGAACTGTAGAAGTAGAAATGTCCATTACAATGGCATGGAGAATATTTAGCTTCTAGCCTTCATAATCAGTAGTGAGGGTTACTATAATTGAAAGATCTGAAGAGCCACAGATCACCACTTCCTCTGTAACAGGATGGAAAAATATACACTCATGTGAAATATTACATGCATTGAAGTCAGTGAGCATTCTTTCTTTATACTATTTGTTTGTTTTTGTTCTATCAATAGGAATTCTAGAATTTTATTGGAAAATGTTAGGGATTCTTAATTAGAAGATTAACTGCAATGGACAGTTTTATTTGAAAGTTTGTTTGATCAATTTATCTCTAACCACCCATAACACTATTTCTGGAATATTGAATGTGTAGGGTTATTTAAATATTTAGGCTCTAACTTTTGCCTTCTGTAAAGGAATTGCTGTCATGATTTGCAAAATATTAAACCATAACAACAACCAGTTATTACAAATGTTCACAGTACTTGAAGATTCAAAGATAAAACCAGGAAAAAAATTAGCAAACAGTAATGCTAATATAGTAAAACATTTCCTGAAATTGCTACTTTGTGGAATACTGTATACATATGAACAAGATAACCTAATTTCTAGGGGAAGGGTGTTGTTATAAACAGTATTGTTACTGAGGCTATGTTCCTGCATTTTTCTTAGATCAATGCCTTGTAGTCAAATGGAGCAACTTATTCTAAAAGACTGTCAGGTTTTTAGCAAAAAATAAAAGAATTTTCTCAACAGCAAAGTCCCAAGTCATTTAGAATTTTTAAATTGCTAACCCAAATTTTGAATTCCATTTACAAATTAGTTACAAAGATAATTTATGACATGGTTAGTAAACTCTGTAAATCAAGCACAATCCAGGAGGAATAAATCTAAATGATACAGCAACAAAGAGACAGAAAATCATTGTCATTGTTTATTAATCAACTAAATTTTTGTGCTCAGCATCAACAGTCCTTGTTGAGAAGAGCTTTTGAAATGCGTAATCCATAAGGTTTCTTTTTTTGTATTTCTTTATTTGCATCCTGCCTTTATTATTTGTACAAGTGACTCAAGGCAGAAAACATATCCAGCATACCTTTCTCACAATAATAACCCATGTGGGGTTGGGTGGGCTAGGAGTGACCGTTCCGAAGTCATCCGGCTTGCTTTCTTGAATAAGGTGGGAGTGTAGAATATGATCTCCGGATTTAAGCCTGTTGCTTTAATCCCTAGACCAGAAGAATTCCCCAAGGATGGAAATTCTGAAAATACTTATTACTACCTTTTCAGAAAAAATAAGTTAAATTAAATTAAGTATCAGTATTAGAGGAGCAGGCACAATTCTATGTTTATATAGAATTCCTGTTTTGCTGTTTATGCTAGCAGTGAATTTTAACTTCCGTTAACATTTTTATGTAAGATACTATAAGTGCCTGAATTTAAGCATAATTTGAGAGATTCAGACACAGGCGAATACAGGCTGTTAGTAGGCATTTAGGTAAAAGAAAATATCCTGTATTCCGATACAGACGTATCTGGAAGAGACCTATTGCCATAAAATATTTTGATGTAAATTTATTTTTATAAGGCATTTATTTTTATAAGGCATTTTTCAGGTTGACCAAATAAATTTAAAACAGAATTTTGCAATCTAAGTGCTATTGTTTGAATTAGCTACGTAGACTACTACATTTTATTCCTATACCTTGGTCTTAGTCTAATAGAGAAAGGAGAAAGCAATACAAACCATTTTCATTGTAGCAATATGTTGTATTACCATAGACACATTCCTCAGTGTTCAAAATTTTATTTATAGAAATTTGTAATGTGAAGGTTTCATACCTTCATCTTCTTTAAAAAACCATGGGGAATTATAAGAATTGTTGGTTAAAGAGTCAGAATGTCACAAAGAAAAAAATCCTTTTTGGAAAAGTAAGCTTGAAATGGTGAAGTATTATTTGCACTTCCGCTTCTTCACATCGTTGTCCTCTTCCATTTCCTTATCCATTTTACAGTGGTGATTAAATTGAGAAAATGATGACAGAATGAGTGGTGAACCACAGGTTTTACCACTGTCGTGGATTCAGAGAATGATCAAATGTGTAGCATTCTTGCTCCTTTTTGAAATGCCAAATGGTATCTTTAGAATGCCAAAAGTACAATTAGTGCAACTTTAGCTAAAAAGGGAAGCCTAGTGTAGTCAATATAGTTTCATTCCTTCGTAGAATGATTTTGAGCTTTTTGCATTTGAGAATTTCTAGTTTGAGCTTTTTGCATTTGAGAATTTCTAGTTTACAAACTTAATGTAGCAATTAACCACAAAATGTGCTATGTTGACCTTTTTAAAATAAGATAATAATGTATTTTAACAGATGGGTTGACTCTGTATTTGGCTGCCCTCATAGAATATAGCATGGAATTTGGTATAATTAATTCAATTAAACTTGTTCTTTTAACTTAATGCAATTAACTTTTCTATGTGGAGGAAATTAACCAATTATAATTTTCTTTTTGTCCTTTTGCTCTTGCACTTGCTATCTTTTCTTTCATCAGCCACCTTTGCCTGGCATTGATTCATTACCTCCCTTGCCATCCTCACCAACTTGTTCCATTGCATCTTCAACAAAACTCCATAGGAGAAGGGGCAAAGAGAATAGTAAAAAAGTATTAGATGGTGAATCATTAAAAAACACAAACCAAAAGCCCAATGACACCGATTTGAACGTCACCGGAAAGGGAAGCGCTTATCCTATTGAGCATGACATGGCATTTAATTATAAGCAAAAAGCCAGAAAAGGTGGAACATTATTTTCTTTCTCCTTGCAACTTCCAGAATCATTCCCTTCTCTCCTGGATGATGATGGCTATTTATCCTTTCCAGATCTATCTGAAACAAACATCCTGCCACAAAGTGTGCAACATTATCTTCCCATTCGCTCACCTTCCCTTGTGCCTTGTTTCCTCTTCATCTTTTTCTTTTTGCTTTCTGCTTCTTTCTCAGTACCTTATGCTCTCACTCTCTCCTTTCCCCTGGCTATGTGCCTCTGCTACCTGGAGCCCAAGGCAGCCTCCTTGGGCGCTTCACTTGAAAATGACCTGAGTGACAGTTCAGAGGAAGAGGTGTGTACCTCGACACAGAACACACTTTTTTTGTGTTCATTGTTTTAGTCCTAAACAGTGTAAGATCGCTGCACCAGTAGTCCTTTCAAAACCTCATTTTTGTCTGTGCCAAAATGTTCAGATTTTTTTTTACCATTTTTGTTGTGTTGAGAGTATAGTTTGAGCCCAGGGTTAGGCACAACACTGAGTGTATAAGATGATAACTTTTACATATTGCTTCTAGGTAATGAGAATATCAAATAGTTTCTTTCAAATTCAATCCTGAGTTATGAGTTTTCAGCTGTAAAACCAGAAAGCATTCTGCTTTTTTGTTGCTCCTTGAGAGCAACTAGTTTTTATATGAACTTGCATCCTGCTCAAAATTTATAACAAAATTTATAAGTTAAATAGAAAAAGAATGTTCTAGGTTACCTTTTATCCTTGAAAAGGATTTAGCATCCAAAAAAGTTTTATACTGAAGATGGGGGATCCATAGATCCAATCCAAGTTTCTTGGAATAATCCCATCTATTGAAGAAAAGCCAGGAAATTGTGTCTATCATTTATTTCCATTACTTAGCACACAAAGCTGCATAGATGCATCCACAGGAGTAGAGCACAACTAGAGGGTGTTTTTATTCTCTAGATGTTATATACTATACTTCCTTTACTGCTAGAATTATTTATTTGCTTAGAGCATTTTAATAAGACCTATAATCACAGTGAAGAACACGCTTAAGCATGTTTAACAAAGTATTTTAATCCAGCAATAACGTCTTTTACAGAATTAATGAAGCCTAGGTAAGACAAAATACTATCCCATACATATAAACTAATTTTTTCTTTAGTAACATAAAATTTGAAAACTGAGTTGGACTATACAGTATATAGTATCAAACGTATATGATGCAAGTGCTTTGTAATCATCTTTTAAGTAAATCTTTTTACAGGTTTTGAACAGAAACATTTTGCAAATTATTTCATTACCATTACCAATCAACACAAATAATAATCTGAAAGCATATTTTATAATTCATTACAAAGCAAACTGCTTGCCAGTAAACTTAAATGAAATCAGTAAGATTTATTCTAAACAAAGTTGAGCTGCGATGGACTAGGATGGGTTTTCTAGTTTCTTTGCTTTAGATTGGCTTGGTTCATATGTGATGTTAAATCATGATTTGGAAGTATGCAGTTAAGAATTGTGCTTGCTTTAAATTCATACCAATTCAATTAACTGTTTTGCTTGTGTAGAAATTATAATATGCTTAATATTTGCCTATTCATGGTTTATGTGTATGCCAAAACACAAGTTTCAAATCACCAAACTAGCTGGCAATCCTGAGCTGAAGGCATGAACATTGTAACCTCAAATCATGTTATTATATATGAACCAAGCTTGCAATTAATCCAGGACTAGCAATTGTCTGCTAGATTACACTGATTTGTGCCTAATCCAGGGTGCTTTTCTTGTTTGGACATATTGCATGACATTTTCTTTTGAATCTTGGCATGTCTGCATTACATCAGCAAAACAAAACACAGCAGTTTTTAATATAATCTAGGAAAAATGCCTCTTTTTATATTCCAGCAGTAGTTCCAACAAATTTCAAGTTGGTCAGTGATCTGTTAATTTTTTTCTTTGGGAAAAGTCCCTTAAACTGCTTAAAATCTCACTTTAGAGTTCTGCATTACCTCCATGTCTTGATCCCATTTACTTGGGAGTACAACCTATTGAATAGGATTTACTTCTGAATAGATACATAAAGGATAGTGCAGTAACATTGTCTACAAGACACAAGGAACTCCCATTTTTAATAAGACATCTAAATAATAAATAGATGTTTTGGATTTGAAAATGTTCTCTGATGTAAAAATGATTAAGAGGATGCATGAGCAATCTAGAATTTTAAAAGGTAGCAACAAGCTAACAACAGCTATACCTGTAGACGCAAATTGTGAGTTGCATCTAGAGTTATATCTGGGGAAAAGGCAAGACAGAAAATGTTGGGTCATAATGATACGATGGCAACATAGAGAAAAGGAGATCAGAATAAACTGCAGAGGTATACCATATATTCTTTGCAATTTATTTGGAATCCATACAGTAACCTTTAGAATTACGGCTGATTCTATTCTGAGAAAAGTAAACCTTCAACTGCCATACGAATTAACCAGAAAGTATTATTTTGGACTGAAGAAATGCTTAAATTGTTAACAATGTAATTGCTGACTGCATTATATCTCTACTCTACTTCCTGTTAACAGGAAGATGCAGTCAAATAATTGCAGCATATAAGTTTTAAAATTAAAAGTTTAAATTTTACTTTATACAATCGCTGAATGAAAATAAACTATGTGCCCCAAAATTAATAAATCGACTTAGTTGCTGTAATGAAATTGTGGTGACATATGCAACTCTTTTATATTATTTCTTTGCAACTGTTACCTTCATTCTTTATGCTGCAGATAGATTTGACTGTATCTTCATGTTAATAGGAATTAGGTGGTTGTAGTCTAACAGATACATTGGTTGTTATAAGTATCACTATACTAAATATTCAGTGCAAATTTTGTTTAAAACAACTTTAACAACTGGTCTTGGTAAAGTAATCTATGCTGTAGTGTATCGCTTAACCATACACACCAGAGATAGGTAATATTTCATACCAATAGACACATTTGGATTTGAGAGCATCTCATTGATCATCCCACAAAATGGCTCCCATTGGATAGGGAACTTAGCTTGTTCACAAATAATTGCTTAGGAAATCCATTTTGGACTTGGCCAGTCATAAAATACTGTAAATTAATATTTAAAAAGAAATAAATAGTAAACTGGCAAGGTTTCACTCCACGTGCATCCCAGAATGTGCTTTGCAGCTGCTAGTCTTCCCACATTCCTTGCCGTCTCAATGCTATCCTAGACTTCACAAAGTCAGTTTTATGCAAATTGTTGATGATGTAGTGTTTCTCCTTGTCAAATACAGGTGAATATAGGTGTAGTTCAAACCAAAGCATTGTAACAAAAAAGGAATAGATTGATTATAACTCTGGTTCTTTGAGTAGTCATTTCTATATTTACATATATGAATGATTCCACAGCACAAAGATGCTACTAGAAATTCTGTAGCCATGGAATGTGTTTGCTAGAAATGAGCTGTATATTGCCAAGATTCTGAGTACAGCTTTCAGTCTCTTCTCAGTTCCATAAGAACAGCATGGCATTTGTTAGGACAAACTTTTGCTAGGAGAATGGAAGAGATTCATAGAAATGCAGTGATGAACTTTTGAAAATTCATAATTATGGGCAAGCAGCCTGTTCTTTTGTGTATTGGCTATGTATGGGTAACTAGCAGACTTACTTTGATGTGATGCCCCTACCTCTTAGAAAAAATTGAAATGTATGCAGGTATCCCCCAAAATGTATCCATACACATTTGAATACCCAAATACTGATGTGTTGTGAGGGTGAATGGGATTGTGAATACTTCACACAAATCCAGCAAAGGAATATCTCAAGAGAAGCAACTAAAGAGGCAGTTGCTCTTGTGGAATGTATTTTGGCAATAGAACCAATAGCCTGGATAATATTAAATTGGTATCTTGAATGCAATGGGTAAAAAGAAAGTACTTTTGCAATGTTAAGTACAAAGAGAAGGGAATAGCAAAATGATACAATTTTATCTGCTTAAAAAGCCAGAGCTCACTTAATTTTATAAAGTATAAAGGGCTTTAATTCATGCAAACATAGAAAAACTATAAAGACTTAACAGGGTGGCTCCTATGCAGTTTGCAGTACCACCAAGCCTTCTAATAAGAATGATAGGCTAGTAGAAATTAATTACAGTGTCAGTTAAGTGGTGTAATGTCTGGATGGAAATCTGAGGTTTCCTGTCAAATAGAATATTGTGGTACAAGTTGTAGTATTTATTTATTTTATTTTATTGGATTTTTATACCGCCCTTCTTCTCACAGACTCAGGGCGATGTACAGCAAATTAAAATACATAATAACAAACATTAAAGCATATTAAAACAAAATACTAGAGGGCTGTATTGAGTAAAAACCAAATATAACGCCAATTTAAAACCAAATTAATATCAAGTATATCTTCAACAACATGAGAAAACAAGAGTCAAAAACATTACTTTCTGAGTCATATTCATACTACAAAGAGATCGTGAGTAAAGATGGGGAATGTTATAAAGCCTTGTGATAAGAAGTAACTGTGTTACTGTAGAGAAATGACTCCTTCCATGCTTGAAAGAAGGTATTTCTCAGGGATATTTAGAGACAGACTACTGTTCCATAGTAGTGGGCATTTTAGGGTGATACAAAAACATCTGGCTGGACACATCATCACTAAATAGGTGTTGTAATAACACTAAATCAAATAATTTCTGGAATGAACAAGGTGAATTACAATAGAGACAGACAAACTAATGTTAAAACTACAGCAGCAAAGGAACACAAATGTAGATTCCATGCATTTTCTTTTATATAACAGACGGATGGCATACTGGTAGTTACCATTTGAACTATATGAAGATTTAAAAGCACTTTAATGCATGGAAAACTTTGGAAATGAGAAATGATCTTTTGAGGATTAATTGCTCTTGATACAGATTAGATTCAAACTTGGTTCAACACTGGATAAGAATGTTGCTGAAACAGGCAAGACTAAAAAGATAAAGGAGAAATCACCACCATCATAGGGTTGGCAGAAGAGTGACAAACGAAACAGATATAGGCAGTTGGAATATACAGTACAAGGGGAATCTTCATGTGCAGTATTATGACTAGGATACACAAAGCCAAATCAGCCTTCTGGATCAATGTAGCTAGGACACACTGGCACCATTGTAACTTCTATATTACAAAGATATGGTTTAGTATATCTCATCTACTGGGGAGAGACTAACTAAATCCCAGTTCACACAGTTCATTGGAAAAGTAAAGAAATTATTCATATGAATTGGACAGAAACTCAGTTTGCAGAGTAAATACACGATGGCAAAAATGTGCTGCAATAAATGGTGCTGCAATAAATGAAAGCATGTGAATACTTAAATGACAAATGTAAGAATCTGTGGTGCCATTGAGAAGCCATGTGAGCACAAAAGAGTTGGAAGTGTGTTATCATGGTCATTAAGCAAACCACATGGTCACTGGTGAATCCATTCTCTGGAATGGGCTTTTTTGCTGGAAACCAGCAAAAAAAGTCACAAATTGCAGTCTCGTGATAGTTAGACACTGCAAACAGTCATAAATGCAAATTGGTTGCCAAGCATCTGAAATGCAATTCAGTGGGTGCAAAGGGAGATGTGGCAGTCATAACCTTCGAGGATGGGTCATAAATAACTTTGGGGAGTCATAACCGAATGGTTGTTAAGTAACTGGTCATTAAGCTAGGTCTACCTGTAAATATAATGAATGTGATACTTCTTTTCCTATATTGAAATAAACAAAGACAATTAACCTAACAATATTGCTATTCGTGGAGGCCTCACAAAAGTGCAAAGGGGCAGGGGTGTTTTGTCAGCAGCGGGGAGGAAGAAAATGGTGAAAGTCAGCAGGGCGGGAAGAGTACAGGGCAACCAAAATGGCGGAGATAGGTAGGTGGGGTGAGTTGAAACTCACATAGCAGTCATAAATGCAGGCAAGCTGCTAAATGGCCAAATTTTCATGACTGGGGGTGGTGGTGCTGGAACAGCTGTAACTTTGAGGACCAGTTGTAATTGCCATTTGTTTGGTGGCATTTTTTAACTTTGAACAATCATTGAATGAATGGTCATTAAGCAAGGACTACCTGTAGGTAAACTATTACGTCAACTTAGTGATTGTTCCAATCCCAAAAGATGAATTAATCCAAATTGCATGTTTAATATATATCATTTGTCCACGAAGAGGTTTTGAACTACACAGCAGTAGGTGACCTGACACTATCCAGATGTGTAGACTTTCAATTCCTATATATCCCAAAACATTTGGACTGCATGTTATATATCTACCTAGCTATACAGAATAACCACTTGGTCTTAAATGAATATTTTCAAACATGTTTCAGTCCCTTGGATCATTGTATAACTGTCATAGCTCATGGATTGACTTTTTTCTTAGTAATCCCATTCAGTGTTTTATACATTTATTTTAAAGTATTTTTCAAAATCTCTTTATTGTTCATTATTGTTCAGTATTAATAAAAATTAAAAAGTGTTCATGATACATATTAGGCTATATCAATGCTGGATGGATAATGCTGTGTTTTGTTTACTTTGATCATTTGTACTTACTAAATGTTACTTAGAAATACATTGCTGTTTTATAAACACTGATAGAAAATATAGCTTTACATTAAAAAGGATTCTCTTGTAGCTAGATCAGATTTAAATGTTGAGAAATGTAATTATGTTCAAGATATAGCTAAATTGGTTATGTTTGTGTGTTTGTTAAAACTTTGCTAATGCAGACAGCCTTAAAACCATGTGAGAGAAAAGGTTTGTGCAAATAAGGGGCTGAAAGTTAAGGGACTGTTAAAATAGATGTGTTTCCTTCTCTAAACAAACTATAGAACAATAATTTTATAATGTCTCATTAAAAGTACTGTGTGGGATTTCTCCCCCTCAACAAATTATAGTTAGAGAAGTGCAATTTGTACATTTTGTTGCTTATTTAAGTCAGTGGCTTTCTTTAGAAAAAAGTAAATAAAAATATCTTCTTTTTCTGATAATGTTTTGTTTGGCTAAACAAGTTCAAGGATGGCTTAATTGGTGTTCCTGCAAATTGCAAATTATTGTACTGGGTGATCCTTGTATTCCTACAAGCTCCTCAATTTAATGATTCTGTGTAACACAAAGCCACTATTTTGTACCAGTATGCCTTGATCTTAATGCTGTCTGGTCTGTTGTTTTGGATTGTGGTCTTTTAAAAATTATTATTTGTCTGAAAAATGATTAAAATGCAGCTCATGAGAATGCAGATTTGACAATTCAACTTGTGATTTTGTTTAATTACAAACTGGATTATTTCTTTTTCTTGCTTTCCTCTTGGAACCTGATTATATAACAGACTGACAGTGAAAGGACTGATACTGGAGCAGATGGTGAAACCACTGCCACAGAGGTGTGTACCATTGCACTGAATTTGCTGTCCAAGAATGTATCATGTACTTTAGATATTCTGAATGATAGCATAGTTGGTACTGCTTAGTAATGAAAGCACTATAGACGCTGTGGAAGACAGGCCCTCTCTCAAGTAACCAGGTCCTAGGTTTTCCACTAATTTCAGTTATCTCCGTTCATGTATGTATCATTTGGCTGCTATCAAAACATTTTGAGATAGCTTTTAAAACAGGTGCATCTGAGTGGAGGTTTATGCCAGGAGAGGCTTCAATACTTGTTGTATATATGTTATTCATTTGATGGGTATGAATGAACTGTTTAAAAACATGATGATTATTATAGTCATCAAATGATTTTTATTAGTAAGATCATTTCTATTTTTTTCCTACATAAACAGTCAGATCAGGAGGAAGATGGTGATCTCAAAGCACAGGCAAGTGAAAGAATGCCTTCCTTTTTTGTGTGCATGTTGTCCTCCATGGCTAAACTTCTTGTACTTATTCATATTCCCACAATATTTACAAACATTGCTTAGAAGAGCATTTTTACATTCTTGGAATATTGTGGTCCTCACATTTCCCTTTTTTTTTCAGTTTTTTCAGAATAGTCTGATTAAGCGCATACAGGGTGAAAATGTGTATATCAAACATAGTAATCTTATGTTAGAGGTTTGTATGGGTATATATTAGTGCATGTATTCTATGTGTGTTTTAAATATAGTGGTTAAGTTGTGAATTTGTATATGATGCATGATATGTGCATTTTTCACTTGCTAATAAATCAAATTCTAAGATTAGGGTTTTCTGTTATACTGTAAAATCTATATAGATAGATTTTTTTCAAAGTCCCTTTCTAGCATATGTGCGAACTATGATTCTTCTAGAAGTATTTCGTACTCACATGAATGAGAACTACTTTACACTTTGCATATTGAAGTGTGCCCAAGAAATGTTGTCCATGTACAAAGCACAGGCGCTTATGAATGCATATTAACATAGGTTCAGTTGGCAGGGAGTTTGGCTTGGCTGGCAACCCTTAACAGAAATTTTACCTAGTGGCAAATGCCCTTGCCACATTGTTATGTGTGAAGTGTCCTAAGAGTTTCTGTACACCTTTAAAACACCAGTTTCCCAAGAGTGTTGTGTTAGTGCTGTGAGAGCTAATCTCCTTGAGGTTTTTTTGCTGATTAACATTGAAATTTTATTTGTTTTTCAATTAAAATAAGCTAATATTAAAAAAATGCTGCGCTTCCCTTCCCAAAACCAGGAACTAGATAAAACCCAGGAAGATCTGATAAAACACCAGACCAATATAAGTGAGCTGAAACGGACCTTCTTAGAAACTGCCGCAGATACCTCAGGGACTAATGAATGGGAAAAGAGACTTTCAACATCACCTGTCCGGCTTGCTGCAAGACATGAAGAAGCTCCTATGATTGAACCACTTGTGCCTGATGAGGTAAGTACATTTTTGCCTATGTTTCAAATAGCTGTACTCCCAACAACCTTTTAATGGATTTTAATGATGAACATCTTGTCCTTGTTTAGACCAAAGAAGATAAAGAAAAATGTGAAAAACGTATATTTTTACAGAAGGAAAGCACTACCTATCTAGATTCTCAGGTAAAAAAGAAAGTTTATTACTGGAAGATGCCATATATTAAACTGATAATTTGATAAACACATCACATTTCTTTTGGCAGCGTATTTTTAAAGGTTCAGTTAATATCTCACCAAGGTTTCTGATTTAGATTTTGTTTTCAGATTACTTTACATCTTAGGTTCTCAGAGCTTAGAATCTCATCATTTATTCTCTGGACATCTGCATATATACATGTTTAAACATCTCACTGAAAATAATAAGCAATATCAATTCCCTTTAGAATCCATTTTCATTGTAGCATTTTATTAAAAAAGCAGATCTGCTTCTACTACTACAGCAGATATGTTTTCCAGATGTGTTCATGGTAAAGAAGCATGCTTATCAAAATACTGCTTGAACTTCTTCATTCTTATGTATGCAATTTTCATTGTCTAGGCAGAAACTTCAGAAATGGCAGCAAGAACCAAGTTTGTAAATAAATACGTTTATATAGAAGTAGGGTAGGATACTTCAGATGAATGTACTTCGCCTATTCCTGTATAGCTTGATAGAATTCAGAAGATGCATTTCTGTCCTGAATGGAAATGCTCACAAACATTTCCAAGATTGTCTAGCATCTTTCCTATATGCATTCAGGAAAGAAGGGGAAGAACAGTTGTAAGGCGATCCTATCTATAAGCATTTATAAATAATTTTTAAAATGATACGGTACTGAGCTAGAAATCAGCTAAAATGAGCTAGAAAAGAAATTCACCATTATCTCTACAGGGCATACGATTATACAAGCAGCAGAATCTTGAGATGCTTTTAGAAAAGCTG
>JANHFO010008625.1:124248-134738 GCA_032468095.1 Pareas carinatus | reverse complement strand
CTAATGACCTGCTTTTCATCTCTTTTTCTTAACTAAATGTTAAGGAAAATAACAAGTTGCTCCATGCATTTTTATTAGTAACATTATGGACTATCCTTCAGGAAGTACTATTAAATATATATTCTTGGAAGTATATGAAATTGATGCTTCAGCATATGCTTCCAATTGAATATTCAGGGTACAATGTATTGATTATTTATATAAAATTATAAAATGCATTGTGTAGTGAACAATTACATCAAGACTGCTCTCTAACATTTGTAGTATTTTAGATAGTACAAAATATTTTAAATTGTTTTAAGCACAGAACTTTCATGGAACGGGATTTTGAGTATTGAGCTACAATTTCTGTTGTTTGGGGAGTGTTTATTGCTCCAAACGGCTCTATTTTGCACTTAAAACAGCAGTGTTTTATATTGAAGACCATTTTAAAAACTGAATGATTTTCACACCATGGCTAGCATTTTAAAAATTTGTGTAAAAATATTAAGATAGCATGGTGTCCATTGCTGTATTATGTATTAAGCTTAGTTGTCAAAAGTTGAAATATTTATATTGTCTTCTGGCTTATGAAAAGACTTTAGAAATGTGTGTGTTAATAAAGTAGTTACCTAAAAGGTGTAATATTTTAGCTTCCTGACGTAGAAGTAACCTCTTAGTTGTTCTAATTGAGCTTTTATATTTCAAATATAGGGCACTGAGGATTGGGTTATTGTAGACAAAGTACCCTTTGAGGTAGTTGATGGTGAATCGAAAACCTTTGTGACATACAAATTAATGACTGTAAGCAGTAAAACTGGTGACATCCCACCGCAGCTTTTAAAACACAGTATCACTGACATACAGAGCTTTGAGGACTTGGAAGGTGAATTGCTCTCAAAAGATGACATTAAGCAAAAAATGTATACCCTAGGAAAATCCTATGATACTGTTTCTGGGAAAATTGTAACCATGTCCACTAAAGTAAAGGAGGGAGAAAAAATGGCTCGGCCATCATTTCAAAATACAGAGATGGCGATGCCAGAATCTGTGAAAATCATTCCTGTAGTAGCAGAATATGAAATTCTAGAACCAATAACTGATGAGAAAGCCAGAAGATTATCTGATGCCAAAAGGAGGGTCTCCGAGTCCTTGACACCAATTAAAGAAGCAGACTCCCGACTACAAAGTCCAGAAGAAGAAAGTGTGAAGAAAACACTAAAGGCTGATCAAGATGTGCAGTTGCCCGATAGGCTGGGAAGTGTACAGACAGCCAAAGCTGAAAAATCGCTTGAGAGTGAACAACTGAAAGGAGAGACTTTTAGTTGGAAAACTAAACCTGAGAGGAAACATGGCAGAGAGCCACCTTTTACCATTGCTACTGCTCACTATGTCACTGAGTCATCAGCATCAAGAGTAGTGGTAACATACAACTTTGACCCAGTTTAACAATTAAAGCATGACGTTTTATAGACAATATCTGCACTACCCTACCTTTTGCTGCTTGGCCTTATTTTGACAACAGCCAACCCAGCTTTTTTATTATTTCTTCATGATTTAAGTCAATTAACACAGTACAAAGCTGACATTAGGCATTTAAACTAAAATCCAGATCTTACTGAAATGTAGTATGCTGCTATTGCTTGTTTTTGAAGAGAAAATCATGCTTGACAAGTCCATCCGAATCCTAGTTCTAACCACTTGCTTGTTTAGATTACTGCTTATATCCAGTATAGAGTTGTGCTAATTTATTTTCCATTATTTTCTCTTTGTCATCCTGCCACATTTTGTCCTCTCCTTTGTCTTTATTTGTGTCAATTAACATAAACTTTGTGTGTGTGTGTTTCTCTTTCTGTGTCCATATGCCTATGACTATGTATTTCTCTGTCTGTTTAGACAAAACAACTCTCCGATGAAAAAACTTTGGATGATTCTGGTATCTTCACATTAATAGAATCTGCAAGAAAACCAACTGAGTTCATAGGAGGGGTTACAACTACTTCACATAGCTGGGCACAGGTGGCCATCTGAATCATCTTTAGATTTTAATGATGATCTCTTGATGGGTCATGGTATTATTTAATAGTAACACTGGGTTTTCCTTTATTATTTTGTACATAAGTATATTTAGGCTCTTAATGGAAAAATTAATTTAACGCACATGCTGAATACTTCTCTCTCCTAAAGCTGTACCTTTAAACTTGAAGAAATTCAGAAATGGGAGGTGGTAGTCAGTTTGTTATTCTTGAGATTGAATTTAAGTATATGAAAGGTAAACTTGGACTTATTTATTAGTGATATGCAGATATCCAGATTTAAAGAAAAGAATATAATTTGGAACATGCGATGATGTGAATGTACATGTCAGATACATCTTAAAGCAATTCCATCTTTTTCATGATCACATTGATCTAATTTCATTTAAGGTCCTTCTAAGGCATTTTGTATTTTAACAGTTAGTCCAAGCATGCCACACGTAAATCCAAATCACAGTTTGCCCTTCAAACTGAGGTCTCTTCAGAACAATAGTAGTTATAACATAAATCACATGGAATTTCTGAGAACTCGAATCACCTGTTACAGAAAGTAAAAGCATGCCAAACAAGTCCTTAGTCAAGTTTGATAGTCTTTAATTGTAGATGTTACACATTAGCTTTTAATATTAATTTGCCTTTCCTGCAGCGAACAGAAACAAAAACTGATCAGGAAAAGAAAGCAGAGGAGCAACAGCAGGAGACCATTGAGAAGGTTGTGCAGGAAACTCTGATAGTCAAGGAGAAACATGTGATGAGTTTGCATGCAAGTGAGGAGGCTGCTAATTTGGCTGGCCTTCAGCTGGATGCTACAGCACAGACATTATCTCAGGTGGCTTCTAGCATCAATGGGAAAGAGGGCTCTGCTCTCACTGAGGGGACTAAAGAGGAAAAAGGTGCAATCCAACAGGAAGAAACTGCTACTATTTCTCATGATCTACAAGAGGAGCAGAGTAAATCATCCCATATTTTGAGTATGCAAGAAAGCAAACCTCGTTTGGAGGTAATTAAAAATATCTAATTTGTGGATTCTGAACAAAAAGAAAAACCACGGTATACTTCTTTAACGAAGTTATGCAGTGCATCTACATTGTGAGCAGTTTGTTTCTTAAGGCAGCTTCACAAGCATTTATTCTTCACTTGTACGGCTTGCAATTTGTTCTTTTCATTAATTGTCACTGTTTGATTTAGTATGAGATTTAAAAGTGGTGACATATGGCTATATGTAGTATACTTGTATACTGTATGTAGTATATGGCTACTATACTACATGGCTAGCAGCATGAATAACTGTAGCTGCGGATACAGCCAGCGTTTCCCTTGATGTGTGAATACAGACTTATATCTAACTTAATGTAAAATAGACTATGTGCTATCTTACATTAAGTTAGATATTAATCTGTATTGTGTCTATGACAATCTTTCTCAACCAACTCGCAATGGCCAATTCACCGCAGCCAGTCTGCGTCCAACTCATCATAGGACAACTTGTCATAACCAACTCATCACAGAACAAGTTGTCGAGGGACTAATTTTAAAGAAAGAGTCAAATAGAATCATTAAAGAAAGGATGCCAAAGGATGGACAAAATGTGAATGACAAAAATTAAAATAGTTTTTACATTATTTTTAATAATTAAGCTGAAGTTGGCCATAGCAAGTTGGTTGTGGTCAGTTTGCTGCAGCCAGTTGTCCCATTCCAACATAGTTTACCTGGAAGACATGGACATCCAAGGCAGGATGCAGAAATTCTCTTTTCATAGTGATTCCTGCTGCTTCATTTTATTCCATCTCTCCCAACTGGTATACATGCAGATGTTAAAAGCAAAGTTTGCCTTCCCCTTTTAAGTTCTAGGAATCTGCAGATCTCATTGAACATTTTAAAAATTAATCAGGAAGAAACACAATGTGTCCTCACATGCATGACATCGTGAAATTTGTTATAATGTTTGTTTTTAGATTTATTTATTTTCTTTTTCTTTTATTTTTAGCATCATATGCACTCTTTAAGAAGCATTTTGGACTAAGTAATACAGCTTAATGCTGATACTAGAACATATTTTATTAGAGCAAAGAATGAAGTATAATCTTTCATGGAAAAATCACTACCTGTTTCTATGTCTTACCTAATTTCAAATCTGAAAACACTTTCCAACTAATTTATTGGGATGTTGCAAGTGCAAACTGCCGTATATGCAATCTTTTCAGGATTTCAACCCTGTTTTTAACTATTTAAAGGAAAATAAGCTTATGTAAATTTGGGCTACAGAAAAATAAATTTAAGCTTTAAATGAAAAAAGATATATGCTATTTAAATATGTTCTCAATATAGAAATAATGGTAAAATGCTGTTTATGTCTAAGTTTATGTACTTTTAAGATATTTCTTGTTATGCAATATCATTTACATTTTATTCTAGAATACTAGAAAATCAAACAATTTTAATGTGTCCTATGTTTACCTTTCATTTGAACAGTCACCCATTGTACAGACTGAGACAATCAGTTTGGGCAGTTCTTCTCCAGGTGGAGAGAAATTGGAAATTTCTATGAAAGAAGTACCCGTTGTCCATACTGAAACAAAAACTATTACATATGAATCATCTGAGGTAAGGTACTAAAATGAAAAGATTGGAAAAACATAGGCAGATTCAACAAACAATAAAATTTGCACTGAAGCCAACAGATAGTTGAAAAATAGCTTCATATTGAATTAACAGATAGATTGAAGAATAAAAAATGGATGCAATATTGCTAGTAATCTTTTTTGTCTGATTTTCAATCCTAGACAAGTTTCTAGTTGAAAGACTATTGAAAGAAGTGAACTATTTAAATTCTACTACTTAATAGAATGCTTGCCACCTTCATAGAAATAACTCCACTCTTGAAGGTATTTGTCATTTCTAATGATTTTTTTCTTAGGTGGATTCTGGTGCTGACTCTGAACCAGGAGTTCTGATGAGTGCACAGACCATTACTTCTGAAACTACTAGTACTACAACTACTACACATATCACCAAAGTAGGTGTATCAGAAATTTGTTTTATTTAATATAGGCATAGGTTTAGTGGTAAATACATAAATATCTGAGCTAAACAACTAAAGTAATCAGTTATTTATTTGTTGAGCATGGAATAGAAGCCATGGTTAGGCATGCTTTTTATGGCTTCATCTCTTTTTTAAAATGCAACACACAAAGAATAAATGTAAGACTAATCCAATGTTCTTTATAAACTGATTCCAAATTTTAGAAATAAAATTCAACAACACACTGGCATCTTTTAATTCCCTTAACAATGTTAAGAACATTAAACCATTATGGAATTTTCTGGGACACATATCCAAATCATGTGCATTATTGCACTTTTAAGTGTGTTGTATCTTCAGCATAAATAGAAAGCTATCACTTTTTAAATATCCAGTGATCGATCTAGCCAATAAATCCCAAAAAATGTTGTTTATGATGTAATTTCTTTTTTTTTATCCTTGAGATCAGAAACTTACTCCTATTGCATATTGTACATTTTTGCATTTGGCATTCTGAAAATTAAACAGCATATCTACCATATGTATTATTTAAATTGGAGTACCATTTTGCATTTAGCAAGCTGCTTTTAAAAAGAAAAGCATGGAACATAGAGGCAAAAACATTTTAATTTCCGATGGGGAAAAACAATAAACTTAACTACTAGGCAGTAAACTTCTTTTGCAAGTATCTTGAGGCCTTAAGTTGCTTTTCCCCTCCCCTCTTTAAGACAGTGAAAGGAGGCATTTCAGAGACAAGAATTGAAAAGCGAATTGTGATAACGGGTGATGCCGACATTGACCATGATCAGGTATGACATGTAAGCTTCTAAAATTAGCTTCAAATTAGTCTATTTTCTGTAAACCCAAAAGTCTCTTTTAGTGTCAGCAGGTCTTTAAAATATATTACAATTCAGTTCAAATGTAAAATGTGTATTTTGAATCATATTTTTTCAGTTGGAAATTGTAAATTTAATCATGAATCTCTCTTCACCTTGCTACTGATCATGCATGTTCCACCCCTTCTCCTTTCTGCCCCTCTGTGGTTTCCTTATGCTAGGCGCTGGCTCAGGCAATTAAAGAGGCCAAAGAGCAGCACCCTGACATGTCAGTGACCAAAGTAGTGGTACATAAAGAGACAGAAATCACACCAGAAGATGGGGAGGATTGACTAAAGGTAAGAGGTCTAGATTTTTTCCAGGCACTCATAGACTGGCATGTGACAAAGATCATTCCTTCTCCCAGAACCCATCATCAATCCTTTCTATTTATTCTTTCTGGCATTTGTACTATATTTTATCAAAAAAATGATTTGGCTATTCAGGTTAACTTTATGGCGTAGAACATTTTCTTTCTTTCTGTTGATGCCAGTTAGAGAAATAGGAGAAACAAATCCATTTGCTTATTATGCGTGCTTGCTAGTTGCTATGCATTTTCCATGAAGTAGCTTCTGTAGTTGACAATCCTAACAATTGCTTATGCATAGTTTGTGGGCAAAAGAAGCCTTTCCTCTAATTGTAAAATTCTGTTTTGCCTGAGAAAGCTTGCGAGTATGTTGAACTGAAATACCAGCATTTAAGTTTCGACTGCAAACCTTTTTGTAGATAATCTTTTTTAAACTGTTCGTTTTTCTGAGTTTCCAAATATGTTCTGGCAATTTTTATGATTATTTCTTAAAAGGAGACAATGACATATAGTTTTTTGCTGCTGTGATTGAATAAAGGCATGCTGACAAATTCTTGCTATATTAGCATTGAGGTGTTTAAACGCAGTTACTTATTATATGCATGTGCTAGAATATGTTTGGCATACTAACCTGCTATTGCAAGATTTAGTGATACTTGTATACTCTACAAAAGTTGAATATTGTGTGTAAAAAAAGGATGGCTTTTATTTTGTTTGACCTGCTAATATCTTAATTTCAGATAACTTATCTTTATGTCCATATAAATTATGTGTTGCTGCATGAAACATTGAAGTTTTCAAAAATCAGTTGCTGTAGCTTTAGCAATATGTGAGGAAGTTGAAAATAGAGAAGGAACAAAAAAAGATGAGTCTTTGACTAGGAGCAGGGCCTAAACAATTGAAATTGATGGAATTATTTAGCAGAACTTTTGGGAATTACAATTATTTATATAGTATGCACATAGCAGTTATTTTTATATGGAGTGTTACCTATTTTATTAACTTATATTGAATCAAGGCTTTTTCTACATGGCCAGTAATAACTACTGTTAGTTATCAGAAATATCAAATTTTTTCTAAGGCAAACAGTTGATGTCCTTTCATTACAGATGCCAAGAATTGAATCTAGAACATTGTTTATAAATAGAGATTTGTCATCAAAAGGCTCTCATTTAAAAAGATAATCAATATAATTGTATATGTTTTCAGAAAGTAGATATCTGAACTCAATTTACTGTTTTTATGACTTAGTGTATAAGCCTAAAGCAGTGGTCGCCAAACTTTTGGACCTCAGGGACCACTAAATTCATAATTTTAAATCCCACGGACCACTATGAATTTTTTAAAAAGATACATACATTTGTAAAATAATGATCGAAGAACTTCCATTTTATTAATATGAAAGGCACCTGTTTAATATAACAAGATTTCAAAAGCTTATTTAATTATAACAAAATCATAAATGCTTATTTAAGCATAACAAAATCTTTCAAGGTTGTTTAATTGTAGCAAAATTATTAAAGTTAGTTTATTACAAAATAATTGAAGTTTCTTTAAGTATTACACATTTTAGTGTGATATTTGTTTCTGCTTGAGAGACAGAGAGACAGAGACAGAGAATGAGAGACAGAAAGAGAGAAATAATAAAAGAGAGGCAGAGAGACACAGAGAGAATGAGACACACACAGACACACACACACACAGAGGAACCATACAAGTATACAAAAAAATCAAATGATCTCCAGATTTTCCTGTGGACCACCAAAATTTTCTCATAGCCCATTGGTGGGCCCTGGCCCACAGGTTGGTGACCACTGCTGTAAAGCGCTGTTAAGCGGTATATAAGTCTAAATAATAACAATAACAATAACAATAATAATAATAATTAGTAGATAGGTAATGATGGCTATTTATACTCAAATAACATAATATGATATAATAATATTAAACCCCTGCTAAAAGTTTAAGTTAGCAAAAGACACATTTCTTACTGATGTTCTCCTTTTCTAAACTGTTTTAACCATGGTTTATAGCATGAGCCGCATTTGGATGCAGCTACATGACATTCTAAAGATTGTATTGTGTAGCAAATTGCCAAAAGACCTCAGCAGTCAGAAGAATACACAAAATGAACATGATAAATACCATAAACCATGGTAAAGGTTGCGTTTGCACAAAGATTCAACATGTTATGTGAATCAGGCCACATTCCATTCAGATATATGAGTAACGTAGTCTCATTAACCTTAGTCTGAGATTAGCAAGAAACACAGTATTTATTCTGGTTTGTATACTGCAATCATTCTATTCTGAGCGACACTTGGGAGTGAGGTTATGTTATTGCCAAATGTGCCAGAGAACTAGTTGTGTTCTTCTATATTGGACAGCAGACCATAACGGCCTTGGTTACAGTTGCTAGGGAAGGGCAATTTCAAGATGTACCCTGAAGGAATCATCTGGATTGGTTAAGGAACTAACATTGGTAATTACAAGGTCAATGAGAAATATGATCAGTCAAAGGTTCTGGCCAAGACTTGAAAACGAAAACATCATACCTGATAGACGAGTTGTTTATTACTAAAGGAAGTCAAAAGGAGGATAAGAGCAAGTCTTCCCCTCCAAGAGGAACTTTAAATTATTTCTAAAAAATTGGAATTAAATCAATTTAGTCTCACTGATTTAAAAATAATTGAGGGCACCAGTCCATTTGTGCTGCAACTTTCTCTGGAAAATTCAGATTCCTAGTCCTAGAGCCATACTTGTATACTTTTGGCATACAGGTAGTGGTATGACGTTAAGAAAACTGGACTTAGCGCTGAACACTTTCATGAAAATCTCAAACAGGCAATAGAACTCAGGAGCCAAGAGTTTCAGGAAGATGAAACACGAGGAACAGGGAATTCAGCTTGGAAATCAAAAGCAACAGAAAAAGTGGAGAGCAGCTGAAAGTTGCTGAACTGGGTAGGATTTGGTTGACGAATTTAAAGGAAATGTGCTCTGAGCCACTGGGTGCTCATTATGTGGAAAAGGAAACCATAAGCCGTGCAAAATCTAAATGCAGCTACCGTATTTCAACTTGGTGCTAGGCCAGTTTGGTCTACTGATTAAGGGACCAGACTAGGAGCCGGGAGACGGTGAGTTCTCGTCCCACCTTCGGCATGGAAGCTGACTTTGGGCCAGTCACTCTTTCTTATCCCAATTCTCTTTACAGGGTTGTTGTTTTGGAGAAAACAGGAGGAGGGAGTAGTATGGTGAGTGCCTGCCACCTTGAGTTATTTATAAAAATAATAAGGGCGAGATAAATAAATAAAAATAAATATTATTTCCTTGTCCAATTAAGAGTGGTGGGATCAATTCCACAGTACCATACATGCCACTGAGATTTTGTTAGTTTACAGTTAATTTTGATGACAACATTTTTCTTTAATAAAGTCCTACTGATCCAAGCATTCAAAATTTACAACAGAATAATCATACCATACTTAAGTCACCAAAATCTTGTCAATCACTAGATGACAGCAAAGAGATACAATAAACCCTAACTGCAGACGTCTAGCTATCCCCTGGATTTTAGCAGCCCACTTATCTCAAGCTACCATTTAGCAGTCTAACTACCACAATGTGCAACTATATACATTAATGTAAAGCTTTAAGAGAAATCATCAGGAACTGATGGTAACTATGGTTGTGTTCTACGTAATTGTGATATATGAATCACATGACACCAACTTGGGAAAGGTACAAATGAAGTCCTACACAGTGCAAATGCACCCTTTGTCAAAGTCAATACCTGAACACGCAGACTACCTATGATCAAGAAGCATTCAGTTATCAATGCTTAAGAAGAGTCCCAATACACAACTGAAACTGTATATAGGGAAAGTACTTCAAAATATTCTGGGAACTATACTACAGGGGACCCCAACCCCTGAGTCACAGACCGGTACAGATCCATGGCCTGTTAGGAATCAGATCACCCAGCTGGAGGTGAGCGGTAGGTGAGAGAACGAAACCGACACCACCACCTGATTCATAGAAAAATTGTCTTCCACAAAACTGGTCCCTGGTGCCAAAAAGGTTGGGGATCACTGCTATAGGGGGAATATGGGTCAGCTGGAATCTACAAGCTTGCAACTCAGTACAGTTTATTCCTCTTTTTTTGTAAGAATTTTATTCATTTGTATACAAAAAACCATGTGCTTACATATTTCAATCAACATCAACCAACTGGTTACATTTCAAACTTCTTTTATCAGTGTTTATCAAATTTA
>JANHFO010008625.1:19970-42390 GCA_032468095.1 Pareas carinatus | reverse complement strand
GCCTCCCACAGTCACTCTTCACTATTTCATCTAGGACACTGTCGCCTTTCCCTCCGGTAGACGCTGCCAGCGAAAGTCTGCAGTCTGCCTCCTCGCATTCCCCCCCCCTGTCTATTTTGCAAAGGCTCAGATTGATCTTTCCGGTTTTGATTTTTCTTCCTGCCCTGCCGCTTTCTCCCTTTGACCATCGCTGGCCAATTCGCATTGAGCCTCACAATGATGCAGATAGTTTGCTTGTCTTCCAAAATTGGCTCTTCCTGTGCTCCCTAATTTTCCTTTTTCAAGGGAGATCTATCAGCCTAGTCTACACATACTCTGTACTTGGGAAAGAAAAGTTGCTCTATTTTTGCTGCTGGTGTTAATCACATACTATAGGTTAACAAAGCTAGAAGGTGTTTTCTTTCTCTCGTTCTGGCTGGACAGAGGGAGATTCCTAGTGATAATGTTTCATGTGTCCTAATGAGACACAGTGGGTGAAGAGACAATGTTTGAAGTTTGGGAAAGTTGGACTATGAATCAAGACTCCTGAATAAATTTGGGAGGCAACCAAATTAATAGCAGACTTTAAGTGTTAATCCTGATTTTATATAGCAAACTTTGTTAGGATTTGTCTGACTGAAGTTAAAACACTATATTGGTTCCTACTTTAATGAAAAGTCTGTTTAAACATTAAATTCAGCATAATGGTGATGTCTGGTGGAATACAAACTCTACCAAAGTTATCTATTGGGTTCTGATAAGGAAGTTAGAGTTATCCTATTGACTGATATTTTGTTAGGCCAGCCCTCTAAATATCTCCAGCATACACAATTTAGAACCTTGAATTGATTTGATTCTCTGTATAATTTTCATTGACTGAAGGTTACATACTTCAGTATGTATGCTTTAGTCTGACAGCTCTGAGGAATAAATTTGATCTTCTTCAGCTGTCTTTCAAAATTACTTTACATTGGGAATTCTGTTAATTGTGCATATGCTTATTTCCAATAGTTTCTCTAAAGAGGAATAATTGCCTTCAGTATTTTATGGCCAATAAAACATATTTGTGGAAAGATGTTAAAATAAATTGGCATGATCAAACCTCCCTCTATTGAATCTATGAGTTTTATTTTTCTAAAGTTATGTGTTGTACAAAAATATATAAATACATTCCATTTTCTGTGTGAATGCATAAAATAGTTTTTGATCTTTACCTACATAGCGCATGAGCAAAGAACAGTATTCCAGTGTCAGAAGTACTGTCATTGACAGTAAGTATTGACCTAAACAATTAGTTATTTAAATGCAGCACTTACAACATTCCAAGACATTACTCTGTTCATTAGTCTCATTAGTCATAATGCATGCTAATGCCATCTGATAGATCATAACTGATGCAATATTTAGAACATTGCTCTGTAAGTTATTATTTCTAAAATATTTTTTCTGCAGCTGTATTTTACACGCTCTCCCTCCCCCAGTTAAGTTTTTTAAGCTGCATAGTATTATTTGAAGGAAAATACAGTAAGAGTTTGACTTGTTGAAGTTGTTCCAAAGTTTAAATATTCTGCTATCACTGCTTTTGTTTTTAAAAAAAACACTCTTTTTTCAATTAAATAATACATTCAAGAAGAAGAATAAATATTTGTCATACTTCAGTGTAGACAGTTTATTGTTAACTGTGGTAGTCTTTTCTATTTTGATATTGTATCTGTCTGTGTCTGTTTAGAATTGCACTTAGGTTTTTTCTTTATTTCTTTAAAATGATTAATGCACAAATCATTTAAAGATAAGCAGGAATTGTTGATTAAAAATGCAGTTGCAAACTTTCAGGGCCAAGATATATTTTAAAAGCTCTCCTAAATCTGTGTGCTGACATTGAATCAACAAACCTACTGTATTAAGTAGGAATTAAATCTCAACTGCCTTCCCTTTGCTGAAAAAGAATTAGTAGAAAAGTAGTAATGTTATTTTTTTTAAAGAAATGGGCACCTTATTGAAGAATTTCATAAAATAATTATGGAATAAACACCTTCAGGATTGCTTATCAATTGGTTAGGATCCTGTAAGAGAAGAAAACATTTCAAAGGCAGTTTATTTTTTGTACCATTGATCATTTTTGTGCTTTTGGTTTACAAATTTGCTTTTGAGCATGTGCTTTAAAATCTTAATTAACCACTTTCATTACAAGGGTAATTTATTTTGCTTAGGTTTTTTTAAATGAAAATCTTGTCTGTGAAGTAAAATCTCCATTTGAAAATGATAGCCACTAAAAAAACAAGATGGGAATGCTAAGAAATTGTGCAAGTCTGCTCAGGTAGTGATGGGAAACTGTTTTCAACAGCTACAGTTACAGATGTTTAAAGCACAGTTATTTTGAGTTTAAAAGACCAGCATCTACAGGTTGTTTTTATATATACTATATATGACATGACATGTCCAAGATTGAGTTTGCTCTCCTCTGACTAGAAAAGGGGGAAATATATTCTACAGTATATTTATTTGAAGAAAAGCTAGCTTGAAATCTCACTGCTTCTAAGTTGTCTCCTTCAAGCTATTTTTTTTTAAAGAATGAACAAACTGAGCTGGCACTTATATATTAAGTATATTTGCAGCAACAAAAGGTCAAGGTAGGCCATTGTCTACATACAAAATCATTGTTACATTTTCCTAAGGAACAGAGGAAAGGAAGATAAAATATGTCATATCTTTACTTTGGCTGCTGGTGATGATTTTGTAATTTGACATCTTCTATGGACTCTGCTACTATTTTTCTTATTTGGTTTTTTTAAAATCTTTGAGTGTCTTTGTTAAAATATAAAATTATTTTCAGTTAGATAACCAATTATTGTTTCCCTTCTATGTGGAAATGGTATTTGATACAAGATAGAGGACCATTGTAGTAGTTCACTATGAGTACAGTTTTTGATGATGGTTTTAAAAAATATTCTTGGAATGCAAGTCCCATTGATTCAGTAGAATTTACCTGTAAAGAGGTTCATTCTCCCAGGAAATATGTCCAGGATGACCATATAAACATAAACTTTTAGCATTCTCAGGATATATTCAATGTGTCATAGCATTCATGGACGAAATTATGACGATTAAATTAGCCATGTCAGGGATATTATTAACAAGACACACATTTTTAGGGAACTGCTTATATTATTTTAATATCCCCCCTCCCTTACAATGTACATCCTTTATGTACCTAACCTGGAATAAGATCTGCTGATTTCAAATATTTTCATGCAGGTAAGCGTGTATAGGATTACAGCTTTCATTTGTAGATTTTTCCGATTTTCAGCAAGAGAAACTGCATTTTTATCACTAGACTATGCTTAACTTTATTGAAGTATTCTGAAATGGCTATAGTGATATATATTAAAGTCCTAAAATGGTTTAGAATTAACTTTCTGATATAATGTCTGTATTTTCTTAACTTCCTGAATGGTTAGGGATCTAGAAAAAATATATCCAATTTACCATTTCAGATACATATATCAACACATCACTTCTGACACATTTTAGAAAGCTAAATATTTGCATAGTAAAGCACAGATGTTACAATATTGAGGATTATAATTTAGCAACAGTGCCTCGCAAAGTGAATGGCATTCAATGAGTATTCCATCTTTCTTCATGCTAAATGTTTTTCCTTTTTCAACCTTTACATAGCATGTAAATCATTAGATTTTGTAATTTATAACATTACATAATCTGTCTGACAAAAATAATTATATTAGTATTCATCAAGCAGAATTTCGAAGACTTCAAATTTTATTGCTCCTTGTTCTAAAATATTTTTTCCTGAAAATATCCATTTTCAAAGCACAGTAACATTGCAGTCTTAAAAGGGAGGGAGAAATAATTAATACAATTTCACTTGGCTTACAAAACCAGAAATAACTGATTGTAATAAGACTGCTACCACTATAGGCAAAGTTGAAAATATGTACATAAAATCACACTCAAACACTAAAATTAGAACTCCATAATATCCTTAGAATTCAGGCAATTATTATTATGCTTTTTGGTTACTTGTTTAAATTTTTGTTGTTCATAAAGGACAACTTAGTCTGAAACTATTGGTGCTACTGCTTGATCCCAAAGCTTTGTCAAAGTGCAATAGTATATAGAATGCTATGTAACTATGTAGCTATAATAATTGCTATTTGCTAATGAGGCAGGTTTTATTGTATTGAATAGGATAGTTAGAATACACTGATATAAAATAAAAGTTTTTCTAAAGTCAAATTCTATCATTTAGTGAGATCTTTCCTTATTTATTTGGCTTTTATTATGCGTTTAGATGCTGGCACCTGTGGTATGATTCACTTTGGATCAGGATAGGAGCACTGAGATATTTTGTGCTTCAAATGCACATTTTGTCTGAGTCATTCTTTACCTTTTCCTTACAAGTCATAATTCCATTGCTTTTATCAGAGATCGTATTCTAGGATGACTCTGCCCACATTTTGCCATTTTAATTGATTGTTGCTGGTAAAGTTAACTTACACAGGTTTTCTACTCAATGCCACAAAGTTCAAAATGGTTTTAATTGCTATGCTTTTTTGTCAGTATTCTGGCCCATTCCTTTGTCATATTTCCTGTAAGTTAAAATTCTTTGGACAAATCCCTATCCTATTCTATCTTCTGAAATAAAATATCAAAGCAGAAGTATTAGGACAAAATAATTTTTTATATTGATTGTTGAAGACATACCACACACACTTACAAAATTATGGACTGAATACATATTTCTGTAAGACTAATACAGTCTTAAAGTATTGGTTATACAGATATCTTATTGTTGCATTCAGCAGTTGGCAATTTAAAATTTATCACTTTGTATATACAGAACGTATGTATTGATTTGCAATGTTGATATAAAATTCTTTGCATAGATTTTGTACTTTAATGATTGTGAGAAGTAAAATTTTACAGTTTAGTAAGTTCTATTTCTTTGGTACAAACATCACGTCATTTTTCTCGGATTCGTGGCATCTTTGTGTTTTAACAAGTTAAAAAGTTAATAGTATCAATATGATTATGGCAATAACTGAAAGTGGGAGGTTCCAATATAGTTTTGGATTGAGTATTTTTTAGTACATATTATATATTGGAATGGCATTCTGAAACTGAATGCTTGAAAAAGAGTTATTTTTAGTTTCAGTGCATGATTGCGCTTGGATTTGTGGGGGAGGAGTTGATACCTTTTTGTCAGAGTTCCATTGGAAAGAAAATGGGGGGCTTCTGTTTCATTTTCCCAGCCCCCTTTGGGGCTACCAGGAGCTTAGTTAAAATTTGGATGCCTTATTTGTTCCTGTTTTATACTGAAATTTTGTATGTGTTGCATTTAAATGTGCTTAGAAATATAGTTTGTATAAGAAGCTGAAATTCAAGGATTGTAATTTCTTTTAAGCACCATCCTTTTCATAAATAAATAGTAGGAAAGAGATTTTAGGAATAGTTTATGCAAACAAGAATGAGGTTTAAATGAAAATTCAGACCTTAGAAATGTGGCTACAGTTGTGAATTTGTGCAAATGCTAGAACAAAATCTCCCTCTAATTTTGGGTAAGAATAGGTCTTCAGCATGTATCACGTTTCATTGCAACACTGAGTAATTATGCTAGTTTAGTAATTATTAGAGATGAAAGAGTCCTTGTAAGATGTGAATCCTAAACTTCAGTAGCTTTACTTTCAGATAGAATAATGATCAAGCAATAGTTAGTCATATGCCTGGGGATTATGTTGTACTAAATAAACAAGGGAAAACAAAAAAGTGAACTTGGTGTAAATTTCTTATTATACATTCTCCTGCATTATTCAGCTTTCCTATATTTTAAAGAGAGTATAGCGATTTTGTGCTTAGGTGTGATAGACAGTTTGGATTGATGCATACTATCCAAATTATGCCATGACTCGGGAATACAAATACACACACCCGCTTCAGTAATGGTTAGGTTTTTTAAAAAAAATATTATTCTTGAAATCTTTTTCTGTGATAGTCTATCTTACTCTTACTAGTAGGCTGGTGCTACTGAGATCTGACACAGACAACTTTAAAAGTTCTAAAACATTCAACTTCTTTTCCATTGTTATAGAGGAAGAGATCAGTAAATGTAAAATCAGAGATAATTTCATTTATTTTTAATATAACACAAACTGATATATATATATATATCAGCTGACACTATTTATTAACCTACTTCCAGTACTTGTAGACTAGTTGGCAGTGATCTCTAGAAGTCTTAGGTGGTGACTTCTACCTCTCCTTCTGTTTGATTCTTTCAAATGAGAAATGAGCAACATGTAGATCTTTGTTAGGCATGCTGCTTAGGGCTGATGGAAATTGGGAGTTCAATCTATTGCATTACATTTCCCCAAGTG
Source organism: Pareas carinatus (assembly GCA_032468095.1). Lineage (NCBI taxonomy): Eukaryota > Metazoa > Chordata > Lepidosauria > Squamata > Pareidae > Pareas > Pareas carinatus. Next base: position 36,016 of record JANHFO010008625.1, on the reverse strand, counting down.
CAGTGCTTATTCTTAAATTCCACCTACCAGTTCAGCCCATCACTTGCAGAATTCATGTTTGTTCCTGTTCTCAGCACTGAGGGAATATGAATCAAGTCAACCCCTTATGGATATTAACTAGATTTAGAAAGTCCCAAAGATTTGTAAAATAGACAGGCATGCATCTTGGTTTTAAAATGTTTGTTCATTCATTGTTAAAAACACTATTCTCTTCAAACAGGAGTCAAGATAATTTGTGTGATGGTTTTTTTCCCCCCACAAATTATTTCTCAAATATCCCTTACGACTACTGAAAAAAATAATAAAATTTCATTAAGCACAAATAAGAATTAACAAATTAGATGCAACTTAGTAGTCGAGGTACCTCCTCAAATAAAAAAGTTAAAGCATTTATTTCTAAATTAAATTTAAAGTTCTATGATGAAAATGAGAGGTAGTTGCCTGATAGTATGTACTTGGTATTCTCTTAATTTCTGTTTAAACACCCATTTGCAACAGTGAAGACAATTCCTTCAAATCAAATAAATACCCAGGATTCTACTACAACAATGGTAATCAATTCAATGCCTTTTGGATATTATAAACCATGGGATTATAGTCTCTAGGGCAGCAGGTAAGGGAAGGTTGCTTTAAATTTTCACATCAAAATCCGATGAAGTTGGATGACTTCTTATCATTCCATTGCGTAATAATTTGTATAGCAATTAATTCTTAGTTTGGACTTATGGTTCATTTGACTAGTTAATGTGTATTTTTCATTCACATTTTTATTACATCCAACTTCCTGTCATATGTATTTGTACTTTTTAAAATATATTTCATATATTAACCTATCAATAAGTTTATTATGATCTATTATGTGAACATTATATTTTTCATTATTTAAGGTACTAAGATTTGAATTGCTGCTAGTTGTTATTTGATCTTTTAAATTAATTGATTTGGCTAAGTAATTGATTTATGTTGAAAGTTAGAATTTCATGAACAGTTTCATGAAAAGGAAAGGTAAGAAATGGGCATGTGTGTTGAAGATTGAAAAGAAAAACAATAAAGCAATAGACTAAAGAATAATTATAAAAAGAAAAAGGATCAAAGAAACAACAATTAAGAGAATTAACCTTTGGAAAGAGAACAGGGAGTGATGGCTTTCTTCTATGTTTGTTTTTTTTCTGATCTTACCACTAGTAACTATTCAATATAGGCAATAGCCTTTGATAACGTCATCTCAAATTGGTCCCAATTTTACATCCAGATATGAGAACTTTGTGAATTGTTTGGCGTCTGAACTGAGACAGGTGGCAGCTGGGAACAAGGCATTTCCAGATACGTTTTACAATTTAGAGGTGGAGTGTTTCATTTTCTCAAGCCATATTATCATACATTCCTGCTTTTTCCTGATGATAGTTTTATTCTTTTAAAATTAATGTCTTCAAATTAATTGGCTTTTTTTTTTCAAATTGTGAGCTATCTAGAAATAATTGCTACATAAATAAATGTATTTGAAATGTATCAAAGATCAATTAATTCAAATTAACCTATTCTGAAAGATTTTTACTAACTCAATATCTATGAAAAGAATAGAATAGAATGGAGAATCAGCTAAACTATTCAAATTACACAGTGTGGAGAAAGGGGTTCATTAGATCTCTAATGTAGGAAAATGACAAGTTACGTTAGTGGAGCAGAAGTCCATCCATGTTGAATGTTGAGTCACCTTTTTTATATATTCCATCTGTACAATCTATTTTAATAAATTATAGTAAAACACTAGTTTGATGTATGAGACTGCTCAGTATGTCCTTTGCTGAGACTCTTGTGCGTTACCAAATTGTACAGTCATGTAAAATATACAAACCAGTTACAACCTTTTAGAAAGATTGATCAAGATCAAATAGATACAATTCTTACTTAACAATCATGTAAACTAGAATTCTTGTTTCATACAAAAGAATCATTGGATAATGATGTGAATGAGCACATTCAACCAATGTATGACTGTGACTGAATTCTGTGACTGAATTTAGCCAGCATATTAAACCATTGCTTATTTCAAGTAATCACGTATCTAAGGCACTATTGCATAGTTTATGTCAGTTACACAATAACAACTCTAGCAGGAAACACCAGAGGAGCAGATAAGAAAATTTATTGGGAATTTTTAAATCTATTCCCTGCTTGCCTTTGAAATGAAGGCCTTATTCAGCCAGGATGGTGCAGTGGTTAAGAACAGCACTGCAGGCTATTTCTGCTGACTGCCATCTGCCATTAGCCATCAAAAGTTCAACAGTTCGATTCTCACTGGCTCGAGGTTGACTCAGCCTTGCATCTTTCCGAGGTCGGTAAAATCTTCTCTCTGTCAACCGTCCCTCTCATCCGGTGTAGACCTAGCTTTCCTCTGTGCTCTAATCTCTTTCAACAATCATCAACAGTCTAATCATTATTGGACACAGTGCCATTTCACCCACTTTGTGTTCCATTTCCATCTTAACTTAGTTTTATTTTACTTATGCTTTATCAAGATCCAATTAGTCCCCAATTTTAAATCCATTCAGAGTCAGCAGAGTTAGAGAGTTTCTCTTTTCTTTTCTATTTCTTTTAGATCACTAAAATTCTCAGCATTTGAGTGTGTCCCTCCTTCCAGATCTGCCTCCTTCTTCCCTGAAAGTTTTTATCTGTCCCTTGTGATTTCAGTCACCATTTTGAAAATACTTTCGGGACTATATTTTATAATATTATAGCTGTAATTACCCCATCAAATCATTGTGGAAAGGTGCTTTTTAAATTGATAACCTGACTGGCTGCTTTTTTATTATCTTTGCTTCCATCCTGCTGTTTGTTTCATCTCTTTACGGTCTCTGACTTGATGGCATTTATTGCCTTTTCTCCCACTTGGAGAAAAGAAAAAACTCAGTCCCTTCTTTGTTGGCCGCAGCCTAACATATGTTTCTGGTTAGCGTCTCTTTTCCACCAGCTCTCCAAGCATGCTTCGGACCTCCCATGGTCCCCAAATGCAGGAGAAAATAAGAACTTCAGCAGTCGGATTCCCAGCTGCCTCGTCCTCCCTCAGCAGAGTCTGGAACCGGAAGTCCACTTTCAGTGTAATTATTAACAGACCATCATCATTATAGTAAGATAAATTCACCAGATTTTTTTTCATTTTGAAACTGAATCTTGTATATACATAACTTACTGTTCAATAGTATTTCTATTATCATAACCACTTATGCTTAACCTTTATGCACTAACTTGAATGATATTTCTAACACTTAAAAAAATTCTCTTTAATCTTGTCTGACTTAAATTATATTCTTTTTCCAGCAAGACCAGAAATGCTTCAGTAAATATTCTTTGAAAAACAACAACATTTTTTGAAAAAAAGTAATGGATGGGGAAAATTTTGGTAATAAGAGGTTTTTTTTACTTTTATTGAAATTAGTCACTGTCTTCAGTGCAGTTTCAAAATATTTTGCATGGTTGAGATTATTTTCTAATCACTCTGCCTGCTAAATTATGTTTGAATGACAAAAACAAAGGCAAATGCCATTTTTAAAGATAAGCAGAATCTATTAGTGTGTGATCAGATCATAGACATCTCAGATGCAGATTAATTACACAACTATACAGTTCAAAGGAAATGCCCTTCACTTCGCTTTAATTAAATAGAGCATGGTTTAATACTTGCAAAAGCTAGACAAATACCAGGTCTGACTTTTCTTTTGCCTTGTACATCATTGAATCAGATTTACCTCTTTAAAAAGTGATTGTCTGAACTTACAAAATAATAATTGTAATTTCTACCAGATTCTAACTGAGGTAGGCAAATTGTATGGCCAGAAGCTAACTGGTAATTAAAATGAAATGATCTCCAATAATTCTGCCTAAGCAGCTGTGTTCTGGAGAAGCAAGTTACCTAAAAGCTCATGTTAAAAATCTTTTGCAGTATTTAATTCAAATATATGTATTTTATTTTTATTTATTTATTTATTTAGATTTATATACCTGGTATATATGGTATCTTATAAATGGTATCTTTGCACCATTTATTGCTATAATAATCAGAACTTCTGGTTCTATTTTTTATTGTTGACATTTCCCTCCACAGTACTATACTCCATATTTGAATATTCTAGGAGTTCATACCCTTGACTAATACACTGAGAAAAGGTGGCCAACTTTATTATTCTACAATACCTGGAATGTTGTAGTATTCTGATTATTACCTCAAACATAACGAATCCACAAATTTAACTATTATAATTGCATTTTGTAGTAATAAGTAAGATAGTACCATCTAGTACTTATTAAATTTGAGGTTCATCGAATTGCATAGCTAGTGGAATTTACCTGTCATATATCAGATAGCTTTATACAGAGAAAGAATACACGCAAAGACTAAAGTTAAAAATATCATCATTATAAGATTTATTCTTGAGGCTGGTGCTTTCATGAAAAAAAATAAAGATACGATTTACAAGAAATAAAATTGTGATACGAAAGCCTGTGCTATTTAAATATTTGCAACTAAGAGCATATTTTGTGGACTCCTTAATTATAAATAAGTGCCTGAGCTGCATAGTTTAAACCATAAGAAAAAGAAGATGGAAATGAGAGAGAGAAGAAGGAAGTGCTAAAACCCCTGACAATATTGGTATCAGCTATAGAAACGTGCAAAATCTCAGATAAGAAAGATCAATATGGGAAACAGGTTTATAGGTACCAAAAGCTGGTGGAATTCCAACTTTACCAACAGAAGTTGATATTACTTTCTTGTCTTAACAAAATATTTCCTACTCTATCTAGCCTTTTGTAGCATTCCTGTAATACCTTGTGATTGATTGCATGGGAAATCTTTGAATGCCATTCAGCTGGTAAGCAGTTCCAGATATTCCACCATTGCCTTCAATTTGGTCAACTATGATTTCACCCAATGTCAACTGGCATTTTGATACTGTAGTATGATTGACAAATCTTGTGTACAATATTGTTGTACCTGACTTTAAATTGATCTTTAGCATATTTGACATAAGATTACTGAAGAATAATCGACGCTGAGAGACTGCATTTAAGAATTATATAATAAAGATCAATTCACTGAATAGAAAGAAAAATCACAATTATTCAGAACCCTGTTTTCTGACATATCTCTCCTTGTCTTTTGAAAGAAAGCAAAGGCTAGGTTTTCTAACAGAGACACATTTTCTTTCAGAAAGAATGGCTCATCAGGGATAACTATAGCATAAACAGGTGTAAAGTCTAGATAAATTTCACTTAGCAAATTTTTGTGAAACAGTACTTGCCCTAATGCAAAACGTCTAGATTTAGGGTTTTGGTACGTCCAAGTATACCTAGGAAAATACATTGCTTGAAATCCTTGACAGCCACTGCTAATGTTACTGTACATAAGCATTTGGATTTATATAGCCATCCATCTCATAACAACTCCAAGCAGTGAACATGAGATTAAAACCAACAAAATAAAAAAGAATATTAGCAATTAATAATAGCACAAAAACAACATTATGACACTTTGGGACAATGTAACTCACATCATAGAAGGTCTTAGCCCTGACAATCCTATCTGCTTCTTCAGGAATAATCAAATCAAATTCATCCCAGGCATAGTTGGATGGGAACTGAAATGCTGTTTTACTGCTTTTCTCCAACTCTGCAGAAACCACTTTATCTGAAAGACATTCAAACTCCTCGCTTGCTTACATATTTTTTGGCTTTGTACAATGATTCTTCTTGTAAAGCCACCATTACAATGTCTTCTATTAATCTTTACAGTTAATAGCCCACAGTTTTCACAAAGTCTTCCAGTAATACTTATTGTATTATTCTTTTATAGCATTTCAAAGATGTTTCAATATTTACATTTTTTTCTTCCTAGTGCTGCCTTAGGATTATTATTTATTCATTATTGCATTTCTCTTCTTTCATAATGTCTATCCTCTTAAGCTGATAAAGCTCTCTGATAAGAGATCCTGCTGAAGGTCAAGAGGAAGTCAGTCAATCCCGAAAGAATATAGATCTTATTTAGCTATATAGCAATACAATGCAGGTAGTCCTTGATGTTATGTACTGAATGTATATAGTTGTGTTAACTGTTAATGGATCTAAAGTGAAACTAACCTTTAGATGACCCTAACTACTTTGAAGGGAAATTTAAACATTTATATTTGGGCCGCCTTTTTCTAGTCCTATGATTGGTTAAGGTTCTGTGAGCCTAGAGTATAAATAACAGGCATTTGCCTGCAGTTCCTCAGTTCCCATTTTAAGTCAATAAATGCTGTTGCAACTATACTGGTCTGGTTCTTGCCTACTGAAGTCCACTACACAATATTTGACTTATGATCACAGCTGAGAAAGGAATTTGAGTCATAAGTCATTGTGGTCATTAGTTGAAGCGCTCATAGGACCAAACCTGATTTTTTTCAACCATTTTTATAGTGACTGTTAAATGGAACACTTCATCATTAAGTGAATTCATGTTCTTGAATACTGAAACTGGCAAAAACATTGCAAATCATGATCAGGTGACTATGGGATGCTAAAACCAGTTGTTATTATGAGCTGTTTGCCAAGCTCCCAATATACTGTCATGTAAATACGGTGTACATGTATGTGTCTGTCTCTTTCTTTGTGTAGTATGATATTTTATGACAGCTAGAAATGTTTTCTGAAGCCCTTCTCTGAAGCTGTTGTGACACTGTACAGTTGATCAATGACTGGTTGCGAGTCAAGAATTACCTGTGCAGATAATGCTCACTTATATAGAACTACAATTAGCTTTAAAATTGTGAATATAGAATTTATTATCATTATCATTAACCAAAGTAGCCAATAGGATTTAATAGGTCTGTTTAATGCTGTTTTTCTTGGACAGCCATTTCTCACCGTGTCTAGGAATAAATGGAGTTGTAATCCTCAGGAATCCTCAGGAATTTTAAGGCAATAAAAGAAAGATTGGCTTTTAGCTTTTTGTCATATAGGTTTCTGATTTCTTTTTCCTTGTTTCCTTGTACTTAGCCATAGTCAGTGAAACAGCACAACCTATTATAGGTTATACCTGAACATTCAACATTATCTTTAAGGAAAAAATTATTAATGTAATTATTGATATACTTCAGAACTGTTTGGAAATCGCTTATACCGTGTTTCCCCAAAAATATGACACTGTCTTATATTAATTTTTGCTCCCAAAAATGCACTAGGTCTTATTTTCAGGGGAGGTCTTATTTTTCCACTGAGAACTTCCTGTCTGCTCCGGCTGCACTGGAAGGGAGGCCTTATTATCGGGGAGGTCTTGTTTTCGGGGGATATCTTATATTTCAGCGAGAGGCAAAACTGTAAGTAGGTCTTATTTTCGGAGGATGTCTTACTTTCGGGGAAACAGGGTAATACCAAGAGGCACAAAGAAAGATCTTAGTCCTAGGAATTGCTAACAAAATAGAACGAAGTGTCTGAACTGATTGCAGAAGAGTTTTGAGATGAGGTCGGGGTCCATGTGATTGACTGAAGCCTTCCCACTCTTCTTTATCCCTGAAAGAATCTTATAAGACATTAAAATATATGTAACTGATTCAGGACCTTCAATGGCCAACCAAGTACTTAAGAGACAACCACTACATGCTTTATTTATTTATTCATTTCTTTATTTTGAATTTTTTGAAATTTGGGTCACCTATGTGGCGAGAGGTGTTTTAGCTACAAGAAGAATTCAAATTCAGTCTTATTACTTTGAGAATGGCAGATGAAGCAGAGAAGACCCCTGAGAGAAACTTGGAAAAAACATTTCCACATATTGTTCCTTCGGGTGCCCTTGTCAGCTTGAGAAAATGCATTTATGGCCTCTAAACATTATTCTGCTTGAACACTCTTGCACTAATCTAAGATTATGTTCGAACAGGCCTGAAATATACCTCTAATTTTCTCCATCTTCCGAGATTTAACATTCAGTTGTACACTTTCCAAACACACTTACAAAACTCTTACAGTGCTTTTTTTTTTTACACTGAGTGATTCTACTGGGTTGCATGGGTCTAGTAGGGCCGTTCCAAAATCCAACCTTGGCCCTTGATGTTTAAATTATATGTTGAAACTCTGGAATCCATTGAAATATGAAACATATGTAGTCTGCACATGAAAGTATTACTTAACATATCTCTTGATTGATAATTATGTACAATCAAATTGTTGATTCTTAATCACAATAATCTATCCATAACCTATAGATTTTCCAACTCTGCACTGTACTCATCACCAGTGCAACTGAATCTACCCATTTTGCTGCTGGATGTCTTCTCTTCTTATCTTTCACTTTTCTCATCATAAGAACCTTGGTTAACACATTATGTGTTAGATCTTCACATAATATGTTCAAAGTAGGATAATTTGGGCCTTGTCATTCATACCTTGAGTTTGTTGCTTTCTTGGCTGTCCACAATATTCTCAGGAACCTTCTCCAATACCAAAATTCAAAACGGACAGTACTGTTGGTGTACTGCTTCTTCAAAGTCCAACTTTCACATATATAAAATATAGCTTGCAATATTCTGATCTTTGTAGCTATAGACATGCCACAACATTTGAACATCTTTTCCAAGGCCTTCCTGGCTACCCTGTTAAGTGCTGGTCTGCTGTGTATTTTTTTGATTGCTTGTTCCTTTATTGTTCATGGTTGATTCTAAAATACACTAACTATCCACCACTTTGATATTTTTAGTATCAGTGCTAAAGCTGTTTTTTGGTCTTCCTTATATTTAACTAGCTCCCTGTACCCATGTTCCACTATGGGGATTATCAAGAAGATTGAATGCTGGGTAAGAAAATAGAAGCATGTAATTGAGGCCTCGGCCGGATTTCCTCCCCAATTCCTATTTTGCAATTTTCTGGTCTGCTGCTCCTATCCAGCCCCGCACTCACCTGCCCTGCTTGCAAAGGAGGCCTTGGCCTTACCCCCTAATCCCCATTTTGTAATTTACGGACCGGCTGCTCCTATTCAGGCCTGCACTCACCTGCCCTGCTGCTCTTCGGCTCTTTGAAGATTAGAGTGCTGTAATTGTGCTCTCCCAAAAAACTCAAAATAAAACAACAAGTTGCGAAAGCTCTTCAACCAGGAGAAAGGTTGGTTACAAATGGTATTAGATATTTTGTCCAATCAGAACCCTCTACCCACCTGGAATTAAAATTTTAAAATAACTCACTTAAAAATTAATATTTTGAAAAATCCTTTCTTAGTGAGAGCCTAGATGCTAATATGAACCTATGAACCAAATGTTTGTAGCTTGTATAGTTTTCGAGATCTGGTGATGAGTCAGTCAGTCAGTTTTTTGCATTTATATATATAGATTTTAGCTCCATATTTTTCACTATGCTCCTTGACATATATTATTAGAACTTGCATATTTTTTTCAATTTTCTGCTATCAGATAGTGTAATTAGTGTAAAGCAGATTGTTGATTTTCTTCTTCCAGTTTTAAATCACGCTCTTTTCTACAGCCACTTCCCCTAATACATATTCACAATATTCATATATCACTTGGCTTATTATCAAAGCTGTGAAAAATTCCATCACATAGTCAAAGTTTACAATGTTATTTAAATACTAGGTTCATTTCGTTTCATCTTCAGCTATTCTGTTACGTATTTTCTCATGCCCATTTTGTGTTTCATTTTTAATTTTTCAGTGAAAGTGAGCATAAATTGTAGCAATGTGCAAAGATATGACTTCAATAGAGGTTTAGAATGTTGATATAAAAATGTATATGGACTGATTAATACGGTTAAGCATTTTCTTCGGTTTTTTGGCTATTCTGCTCATCCATCATTCACCATCTTTCCAGTGAGCCTATACCAGTGATGGCGAATCTATGACACGCATGCCACAGTGGGCAAGCAGAGCCCTCTGTTGGCACACAGAGCCAAGTTGACCCAGCATCGCTTTAGAACTGAGCATGCTTCAAAAGAGAGTAGCAGCACTGGGCAATGATGTCACAGGGCAATGCGCATGTTCAGAGAATAGCAGTGTCGGGCGATGATGTCACAGGGCCATGTGCATGCTCAGAAAGAGAATAGTGAGCCCGAGTGATAATGTCACAGAACCATGTACATGCTCAGAGAGTAGCGGCATTGGGCGATGATATCACGAGCCGCGACTCATTAGCTGTAACTCATCTGGGCACTCGGTACCTAAAAGGTTAGCCATCACTGGCCTATACAGTTCAAAATGCAATTTGCAAGACAGAAAAGAAGCAAGACAAAGGAGATGGGGTATATCAATCTGGCCCAGATCTGAATCTAAATTTGTTTGCTATTACCAATTCAATCACAAAACACCTTGGCCTGCCAGAGGCAGAATGTTCAGTTTGTATCTCACTCTGGAATATTCTTGAACAGATCTTCACTTTGTACAGTTTGTAGCACAGAATTGGTGCTTAATAAGTCAGTCAAAAGCCAAGAGAATCTGTGGAGAAAAAAATGCAATAGTTGAGAATTTAAAAATCTGTTTCCCTCTATATGCTATGACTGAAAACATCTATTCTACTGATATTAAAACTCAACAATATGAAAAAGCAGTTGCCTCTAGTTGCTTTAAATCACTAAAAAAGTCGTATATGTTTAGAAATTCCTACCCCCCACATTATATACAACAATTTTGATTCCATAAATTGAACAGATATAAGGGCAATTATTTTCCAGTTACAGTTATTACACACAGACATGCATCATTTATTAGCAAATGGCTTATGATATTAAATTATGTCTTCATCATGATGTAGTACCTGCCTCCTTACATCTGAAGATTGCAGGAATAATCTGGGAATCAGAGATACAGTGTACTAATTCTAGCACTGCACAAAATTGCAAGAAAACAAACATGGAAATTAGATGTGTGCTTTGATTTCAATGTGAAGTTCAAGGCCAAATTTAGTACCTAAGAAAATCACCTACTTTAACTCAAAACCCAATCTGAGATAAGATTCATGATGCCATTAACTAGCACATTAAGTTGTTTCTTCTGGTTCCTTATCCGGATGTGATGGCATTTGTATAAACATTTCTGTGGGAATAGATGCCTAATTTTAGAATAATAGGTATGGGGTTAGAACAAATTATTTAAAATTCTCATGGCTTTTTCAAGAAAAAGCTTTTGCTGTAGAAGGTATAAGTTCTACTGCATCATAGAAATCAGAAAGCCAGAGGATTTTTTACTCACAAAGGTGTACATTGGTGACCAAATATTATAGGCAAAATTACAGTAGGAAATCTTTTTTCACAATTTTGCTCAGGTATTTTGGAAAATTGTCTGCAAGTTAATGAAATATTTTATTCATATCAACTTTCTGAAAATAACATATACATCTATATTTTTACATTCACTGCCGTAGCAAACATTTTTACCAAATTCCAGGCAACATTGATATGTAGCAACTACATCAGATCAACAGCACTTTGTTATGATATTTCTTGCAACAATCAAGCATAATAAGCATCAACAGTCATTATAAAAGATCTGGCCATTGATATACTTTTCTTCCTTTCCATAGTTATAAAAGATCTGTGCTCTGAAAAAAGCAATGAATAGGTAAGTTGTTTGGCTAAGAGAAGATTAATATGCGTGTCCCACTGAGCGGTTTCTGCAAAGTGCCACTTTAATGTTTCACAATTTTCTTTCAGTTTAATGCAAACTCTAATAATATTCCGCAAGCCCATTTTATGAACATTCATTTGGGTAGTTTTGTAGTTATAATACAAGCAAATCATATAAAGCCAAAAAGAGCTAAATATTATTCATACCTGCTCTTTCCGCATGACAATAAAGGTTTCATATCTTCCCACTAGTTCTACTATGCTGCCTCATCATGGTGGGCCATCTTCTTGGGACCAATGTATGCATATTACCAGCAGGGTTTCTGAAGACTTGAAGATAATGATGCACAAGAACTGAAGCAAAATAGTAATTTATCAATTTATGCCAATTCAATGATTTTTCTATTGCAAGCAACCAAAACAAAGCCTATATATACGGATATCATCAGACAGAGCACCTTGAAATCAAGATAAATATATTATTGCCACAAGGCAATAGAAGTTATAACAGCAATGATATGGCTGGGGGCTGACTCGAAACAGATTGTAAACTTTTCAGGTGAAAGTTTCGAGTTAAACTATAACAGAAGAAAACCAACCACTTTCCATATTATGATTTTGAGTATATCCTAATATTTTCAAGGAGAACATCAGAAATCACTTCAAAGTCTTGAATCTCGTTGAATGAGACCAGAAGAACTGTGAAATGAAATCAAAGAAATTTTTGACTGTGAAAAAAACAAAACTCCTGCAGGATCAAGAACAGGAGAAAGCAAACTTGATCTCAGAACAGATAGCAGAAATCAGTCCAAAATCATATTAACAATCCTGTTGATTTTAGTACCAAATGTGTCAAAAATAGAGCAAGTCCTAATCATTGATTTAATATTCAATTCCTGAGTTTTATTCCCAACAGTAAAGCAACTGGTATCAAGCTTATTAAACTTCATCTGAAGGCACCTATTGTCTGCTTCTTCAAACTTGATAGGGACACTTGCTATATCTCATTTTTACTATACTTTATCCTGCATTTGAACCATGCTGTATTTCCGACAGGGTGATTTAGTACCAACCACTCAAGAGACAGTAACTTAAGTCTGTACTATTAATGGATGTCACAGAAAACAGTTAGCCTTCTATATATCTTCTTGTTATACCTTTTTCACTGATCAATGAGATGTCTCTAAGAACATGCATGAAAATTAGTTCTGATTAATGTTTATTGCACATCCAGCACACTCTTAACTTTGTACTCTAACTGCTTTTGTTGTGATAGGTTTTTTCTCCCAAATAGCTAGCTCTGCAATTGAGCAACAAAAAACCCTAGCTCTATTATTGGAAATCTCTCTTGTTTATGAATGAGAACTCTTTAACCATAACCAATGTTTAAATCCATTCCTACTTAAAATTCAGTTGAATATATTATGAAACAAAAGTTTTAAAAATAGACAGAAAATTAGCAAACATGCATTTTAATGTAGCAAACTCTTCTGTACTAATAGTCATGCATTTTTAATTTATAAATTTGTCAACCTAGTCTCTAGAGACAAAGAATTGCAATTTTATTTATTTTATTTATTAACTTTATATGGCCATCCGTCTCAAATATATGACTCTGGGTGACTGTTAAAAACAAAATAAATTAGTAAGCAAATCTATAAATAAATAAAAATACAGAAAAGGAACCACACATTACAAACAGCCCCAATCAATATAGCTAAGAAATGGACTTACTCCCATTACCAGGACCCGAGACCTCATGGCAAAATCTAATGTTCAAGGCTTCACAAAAAGCCAACAGCGTAGGAGTGAGTGTGATTTTTGGGAGAATGATACATCAAAATTAAAGATCATAGGTGGTGATATGACAGAAAACTCTGTCTTCTTGGATCCTGGCAGATGGCCCTCCCTTGAGAAGCAACCTGGGCATGCTTCTTAACCTGAATTTAACAGCAGGGATAAAAACCACAGGAGAGAGATGTCTCCATTCACAATCCAATCACAAATCATGAACGGCTTAAAGGAAATCATCAGCACCCTGAATTGTAGAGCAATTACACTGAAAGAAACATCAAAAACAGGAAGGTAAACACATATAAAACAGGCTTACACACTTCATACCTTTTGATCTTCATAAACCATTCTTGCTTGCACCATGTCTACTGTTTCATAAATTATTTGTTATTTAAATTTCTCACCTCTCTCTTTGAGAACCTCATCAGCATAATCCAACAATGACTTGCTTGACCAACTTTTTCTTCTTGAACCTATTTTGATGCCTATTTTTTTTAATGTATTTGCAATGCATTTCAATTCTCATCCATTCTCATTCATTTTCAATCAGAGTAGAGCTGGAAGGAATTTTCGAGGTCCTCTAGCCCAAAATTCTGAACTGCATTAGTTGCTAGTGTCTCTCTAGGTGCAATTCAAGATGCTGATGGTCACCTTTAAAGCCCTTCATGGCTTGGGACCAGGTCACCTGAGTGAATGTCTTCTCTCAAATATTTCTACCCATCCAGTCCAATCTAGCAGATGGGCATGCTCCAGGTCCTGTCAGCCAAAAAATGTTTTCTGGCAGGGACTAGGAGACATGTCTTTTCTGATGTAGTGTCTGCTTTCTGGAACATTCTCTCTCCAGAGATTAAGATTACTCCAACCATGCTCGCCCTTTGTAAGGCCTTGAAGACCTGGTTATGGGTCTGGACCTAGAGTCCCTAGTATGTTAAGAGGTTGTTTCCCAGTTAAATTAATATCTATGAATTATAATTTTTCTTGGCTACTGTAGATATTTATTGTATTGTGTTTGTAATCGGCTTTAACATATTTTATAACTGTTCACTCTCCAGAGTCACTTATTTGAGATGAGAAAGTCACAGAAATTGAATTAATTTATTCAGATAAAAGTTCCATGAAACCAAATAAGATTCTTTTTCCTATGCAATATTGTACCTGTATAGATTATACTACAATCAAATACTGATCATGACAATGTAAAAATTTCAGGATCTGTCTATTTGTACTATTGTGATGCACAATAGCACAGTTGGAAAAAAGAATCTATGTGATGCAGATAAATATAGGCGTGATTCGAATTAAAATGCTGCAGCCACCATCTTGAGTTTTCAACTACTACTTGTGGGCACTCTGTTTCACCATGAAGAAACAAATGATCTACAAAATATATTTAGAATATGAAATTGATTAGAAAATTGTAGAAATAGATCTTTCTTAGATACCATTTCCTTGGTCCTCTTTTGCTATTTTTCTTATTTTGGTCTTCATGCAAAGTACTGCATATAAAAAAGGGATGGAGCTTTTACCACTGGGTCTGGGACAATTGGCTACCGCTGACTGGCCACCGCCACCAGAAGACCATCATTTCGCCACGGGGCCACCTGGCCACATAATTTTTGGCCACTACCCATCTCATTGCCAGGGAGGGTAGTGGAAGAAGACAAGATGTGCATAGGTGGCAGGCAGGGTGGAAGGGGGAGATCCGGAAGCCGGAAATGGGTGGAAGAAGGCAGGATGAGCGCTGGAGGGAGTGCAGCTTGATGTTGTTAGTATTTGAAAAGGAGATGCCAGGAGATCTCACAGCTAGTAAATGGGCACCCGCAGTCTCTTCTCTTGATCAACGATCTGGCAGCACCGTGTGAGAGAGATCCTCGCCCTTCTTCGTGGGAATGCACAGCCGTCCCCAGGGCCTGGGGATTGCCTGGTGAGAAAGCCCCTGTGTCTGGAGAATGGGGGGGCTCTGTGAAACCCTTCCTTCTGCTGCCTTGTCCAGACAGCAAAGTTGCAAGCAGGGGGGCATGAGGGGAGCCAAAGCCCAGGGCTGATCTTCACCCCGTGGATGATAGGAATCATAGCCCAATGTGTCCACGGCAGTGAAATAGAAGTTGCTCTTTTGAACCACTGTTAAAAAATCAAAAGGGAAAATCATTCTTCACATGCCCAAAATACTTCCCTTGCTGCCTGCCACTGCCACGCATCCAAAGGACCCCTGCCTACTGTTTGGGGTGGGAGTCAGCCTTCATGATCACAAGGTTTCCCTTTTAAAATCTGACAGGCTTTATCAGTTTGGGAAGGGTCAGTCTACTCTTGATCAAGTAGACTGACCTCACCCCAAACAGTAGGGTGTCCTTTCGATGCACGGTGGCGGCAGGTAGCAAGGGAGATGTTTTGGGCATGTGAAAAATGCTTTTCCTTTTTGGAATCCCTGTGCCTCTTTTCGTGTGTGTGTGTGTGTGTGTGTGTGTGTAAAAAAGGGAAAGGGGAAGAGAGAGAGGGAGGATGGGTGGATGGATGGATCCCCCGTGACTCTTTCCGTA
The DNA here is from genome assembly GCA_032468095.1 of Pareas carinatus. NCBI lineage: Eukaryota > Metazoa > Chordata > Lepidosauria > Squamata > Pareidae > Pareas > Pareas carinatus. The sequence continues at coordinate 20,093 of JANHFO010008625.1, read as the reverse complement.
TGTGTGTGTTTGTGTGTGTGTGTAAAAGGGAAAAGAGGAGAGAGGATGGATGAATCCCCTTGCCTCATTCAGTGTGTGTGTGTGTGTGTGTGTTTGTGTGTGTGTGTGTGTGTGTGTGTGGTG
>JANHFO010008623.1:10673-21357 GCA_032468095.1 Pareas carinatus | reverse complement strand
GGACTAACTGGAGTCTTCGGATGCATTTCAAGGGGAGCCCCATGTAGAGAGCATTGCAGTAGTCCAGACGAGAAGTGGCATATTCCTGTCTTTTAAAAGAACAAAACCTGTGCTCTGAGAAAAACAAGCCATGCGCAGAATCCCCCAAAACAGATGGGATTGTAAATCCGTTGGGCAACGCCATCTGATGCTTCTGTAACTGCCACCCGCAGCATTGCTTCATCCACGTCAATGGATCTGACTGCAAACGATGCCAGTATCAAAACCGAAGGTAATGTAAAACGTTGCCTACCTTTATGTTTAATGTATGGCTTTATCTGGTTCCATACTCTTGATAGCAGGCCAGACTTTAAACGGCTGTACGGTACATTTGAGACCAGGTTGGCAAGGCACTGTCAACAAGGAAGAAAGATGAAAAAGGGCAGGCAGTCCTCGACGTACGGCCACAATCGAGGCCAAAATGTACATCGCTAAGCAAAACGACGGTTAAGTGAGTTAGGCTCCATTTTACCAAGCTCCTTGCCACAGCTGTCACGAGAATCACTGCAATTGTTAAGACAGTAACGTGTGTTAAATGAGTCTGGCAGGCCGGTTTAAGATTATAAGGATGAGGATGAGGATTGTCCTTTTCTTAATCTTTTAGTGCTCTGTAAGCTTTTCCGGCTGAAGTACAAAATGTAAGTATTTTAAATGCCTTAAGTACAATGAAGAGAGCCAGTTTGCTGCAGCAATTAAAGGCGCTAGGTCGGAAGGCAAGAGGGTGTGAGTTTCGGAGAGAAAGCTGGGTAAATTTGGCCCAATTCCTCTTTCTCAGATCCAGGAAGAAAGAAGTGTCAAACCACTTCCCAAAAACGTTGCCAGGAGAACAAGGGACTTGTCTAGGCAGTCACCCTTCACGACTGACTTGAAGACATATAGACAAAACACAAATTCACACAAATATACAATTCTGTCATCATTTGAAAGTTATTCTCTTCGGGATCATCCTCCAACATGGAGCCATTCCGATATGCTATATTAAAGGGATTGTCTGGAGATTATATATCCAGTTCCTTCATGGAGGATTTCAGGCTGGAGAAAATTGGATTAACAAAGTGTGGCTAGGAGCACTGCAATGCCGCTCTACCGACAATAGGAGGAAGACGGTAATGATTACGTAAAATGATTAAGGCAAACTTTTGCAATTAACTTTGAGATATTCTTTTATGTAAGAGAGTCACTGTGGCACAGCAGTTCAAGTGTTAAATGGAGCTGTAATGAATTATTTTTTCTAGAATGTATTTATTTATTGGACAAACGTGTCTGGAAACAGGAGGAATTTTTCTCCGTTGTAAATGCTCAATACTTACCTACAGACTACAATTGACAAACTGTGGTTACAATTCTAAGGCTATAATTGACAAACTGTGATTACAATCTTAAAATACATTTATTATCATAAAGTACACCCATCATGTCGTGTACGTATCAGGTGCATTTATAATCATAAAGTATATTCATCCTGTCATCATGTTATGAAGTACAATCCTCATGTCACAAAGCATTTCATCATGTCACATATCAAAACATTTGTGGAAAACTATGTCACAAAACACATTCATCATGCCACACCATTTTTTTAATAGGTTTGGAACAGTCTATATTGAACAGTCATAGAATACTAGTAATCACTCTACAAGTCAAACTAGAATACTAAAGGACACAAGTATGCTATATTTTAAGATGTGAGCAACCAGTTATTGTCATACAAATAAGAAAATAGGTAATAGGTAGTAAGTAAGAGGAAAGATGAGAAGGGTAGCAATTATATATTTCTACTAGGTATTTTACAGTGTTGTGAAGTTAGCTGTTTAGCAGATTGATGTCAAGGGGGAAGAAACTTTTAAATATTACAAGAATCTACAAGAAGTATTCTAAGAAGTTTGAAAAGGTTCTACAGAAATATTACCACGAATAGTCAAATAGTAGATAGAATATTAAATATAATAGCACAGAGAGCCAGTTTGGGTCTAGTGGTTAAGGTACCAGGCAAGGAAGCATCAGACCATGAGTTCAAGTTCTGTCTTAGCCACAAAAGCCTGCTGTGGGTGACTTTGGGTCAGTCAGTCTCCCTCATAGGGTGGTTGTTGTGGGGAAAATAGAAGTAAGACGGTGTGTTGGATATGTTTGTCACCTTGAGTTATTTGCAATAACAATATATGTGGGACACAAATAAATAAATACATAAATTAGGTCTGTATCTATCCATGTGTAAGTGGAAGAACTGAAGGCTACAAGATACGAAGAACAGTTGCTGGAATTGGGGATGACTAGTTTAATGAAAAGAAGGACTAGAGGAGATGTGATAGCAGCCTTCCAATATCTCAGAGGCTGCCCCAAAGAAGAGGGAGCCAAGCTATTCTCCAAAGCACCTGAAGGCAGGACAAGAAGCAACCGATGGAAACCTAGAACTAAGGAGAAATTTCCTGACAGTTAGAACAATTCATTAGTGGAATGACAAAGCTTGTGGGTGCTCCAACATTGGAGGATTTTAAAAAGAGACTAGACAACCATTTGCCTGAAATGGTATAGGGCAGTGATGGCGAACCCATGGCACGTGTGCCGCAGCGGGCACATAGAGCTCTCTCTGTCGGCACATGAGCCAAGTCGCCACAGCATCACCCCAGAGCTGAGCATGCTTAGAGAGTAGGGGCACTGGGTGTTGATGTCACAGAGTCCTGCGATGCTCAGAAAGCGTAGAGACGCCGGACAATGACATCACAGGACCCTGTGCATGTTCAGAGAATAGCAGTGCCAGGCGATGACATCCCGAGCCATGACTCATTAGCTGAGACTCATCTGGGCACTGGGTGCCTAAAAGGTTAGCCATCACTGGTATAGGGTTTCCTACTTGAGCAGGGGGTTGGACTAGAAGTCCTCCAAGGTTCCTTTCAACTCTTGTTATTCTGTTATTCAGAACTACTAGAACTAGTAGTTATAAAAGCAACGTCTGCAGATAAAACATTTACCTTGATTATCTGGGTGAGGGTTTGGGATGAAGATTCGGCCACCAAAGCCAACAGCATACATCGGTGAAGCTCACGGATGCTGGAGGCGATGCTCACTGAGAAGGGTGTGAATGCCCTCCTGTGATCAACGGCATCTTCGGCAATGGACAGGAATTGCTTGGAACCTTCCAGAATGGCTGAGAGAACTTGAAAAGCGCAGGCCCGCGTCTGCAACAGAACAGAATCGTTAAAGGAGTTGAGCCTAGGCCCCTGATGGGTCCAAATTATGTTCTACATCCATGCTTCTCAACCTTGTCAAATTTGCAATGTGCGGATTCAACTCCCAGAATTCCCCAGTCAGCGTTGCTGGCTGGGAAATCTGGGAGTTGAAGTCTTAACAATGTAAAGTTGTCAAGGTTGAGAAACGCTGTTCTCAAGGATATCGCTCTAAGTCCAGGCTGGGCCTATGGAAGATGGCCCGAGCCGTTGACATGATCGCCCCTTTAGCATGTTCTTCCTCTAGCAAAAGCTCAAATAACACTTTAGTGTACCAGGGAGCTGAAAGCATTGAAGCAAGTGACAAATGGTTGGATTGCCAATGGAGGAACATCAGAGTGAACTGGACTGAACAGAGGATGAGGCTCTCTTGAAGACCCCTATTCAATTATACTCCTGCATCCTGGACCTCATGTATAGATATTAGTCAGTTAGGTTGTTTTAACTCTGCCTTAAACTTTATTTTATTTATCTTCGATAGGGTAGGGAAAGGTAGGAATAGAACAGGACAGGATAGAAAATATGGAGTGGAATGGAATGGAGTGGAAGGGGATGGAATGGAATGGAGCACTCTGCTTATAGTTTTCTAGAATTAGAATTGGACTTGGACTTGGAATTAGAATTAGATCACCAAGTGTGTCCGGACACACAAGGAATTTGTCTCTGGTCTAGATGCTCTATACTTACATATAGGTTATAATTGACAAACTGTGATTACAATCATTAAGATACATTCTTACGAATCTCAGTAAATAGAAGAAACATTAAAAACAAAACATAAATAAATAAAAACTATAAACTAATGTGTACAGAGCATTTTCACCGAGCCAGCCATTCTATGATTGCAATAAAATTAATTGAATTGAACCGAATCCTATTCCACTGCAATGAGAAGAGGGCTTCGGTTGGATCCTATGGGATGGGCAGACATTGCAAAGATCATGAGATCTCTTACCTTGGGGGAAGGATCTTTTAAAGCAATTGTCATCAAAGACACTGTCTGTGGGCTTCCTATTCCAGGCTCATCTGGAATAAATGCTGACCAGTAGCCATAGAGGACTTTCTTCTCTATGGATTTCACAGCGGAAAGGAAGCAGGTTAAAGACCCTTGACGGACTTTAGCTTGGAAAGACCTGGCATGAAAAGAAGACAAAATGCAAATAAGTGGGGCGGGGGAGAGAGAAGGGATTTAAAACCTTAAGTAAATGGCATTGTAGTATTGTTCAAAGTGGGGACCACGGAGGTCTTCAAGTTCCAACCCCTTGCTTGAGCAGGAGATCCTACCCTGTTTCCCCAAAAATAAGACCTACCCTGAAAATAAGCCCTAGTTAAAATCGTCAGCCAGATGGATGCATTTGCGCGGCCTGGATTCTGGCATGCTGCGGCCCGGTGCCAGTACACAGACACAGATCTTGGGGACCCCTGCTTTAAAGGTCAAAACTAGCATCCTGAATTAGACCTGGAAGCAAACTGCCGATCAATGTAGATTTTGACCCAGGTCTCTCTGCGGCAGCGCCAACCCCTCCAGCACCAAAGATGGCGTAGTCCCAGAACTAGAAAACACCCCCACAAACCCAAAGCCACTCAGTCTTACCGAGTCCAAAGCAGCCGCAAGAAACAACGGATGGAAACTAACCAAAGAGAGAAGCAATCTAGAACTAAGGAGAAAATTCCCGAACAGTGAGAACAATTAACCAGGGGGACATGTTGCTTTTGGAAGTGATGGATGCCCCATCTCTGGAGGCTTTTAAAAAGAGACTGGACAGTCATTTATCAGAAATAGCCTAGGTCTCCTGCGACAGCGGGGGGAAGAGGGAGGGTTGTTGAACTAGATGACCTCCAAGGTCCCTTCCATCTCTGCGACTGGTACTGTCAACTGAAGCCTAATGTTCCCCCATCCAGACTCTCAATCTCCAAGCACTGAGGTAAGACTGCGTAGCATCGCTTCATTCGACAGGGACAGGGATGTATAATTGGGTATCGTCAGCATGACATCTCACCCCATGGTGACAGAGGAGCTCGCCCAGTGGCTTTGCACTGATGTTAAAGAGCAGATGGGAGAGCACCAATACCTTACAGCGTCCTCCTGGGGAGGGTGCGTGTCTGCCCTCCCCCAGTCACCGCTGCCTGGAATCAACCCCAGAAAAACGAGGCGAGCTGGCACAGAATCAGCCTGCCGCTCCCAATCTTCTGAAAGTGCAATCAGGAAGGATACCACGGCGGATGGCATCAAAGGTATCTGTTGCCATGGTTTTGTTTTTTACAGATGTAAATTGCCATGTGCCGTTTGAAGCTGGCAGTATGCAAATATTAACCCACAGATAAACGGGGGGGGGAATAGAAATCCCCCCCTTTCCTCTTCTCAATACAGGTAGTATTACAACTTTCCGCTTAGTGACCATTCAAAGTTGCAACGGCACTGAAAATAGTGACCCAGGACCGTCTTTCGCACTTGCGACCGTTGCAGGATCCCTATGGTCACGTGATCAAAATTCAGATGCTTGGCAACTGGCATGTACTGGTGACGGTTGCAGTGTCCCAGGGCCACTGATCCCCTTTTCCGATCTTCTGACAAAGTCAGTGGGGAAGCCACAGATTCACTTAACAACTGCAGTGATTCACTTAACAATGGTGACAAGGAAGGTTGTGAAATGGGACAAGACCGACCCTAACAGCTGCCTCACTTAGCAACAGAAATTTCAGGGTCCTAAGTCAAAGCCTGCTTACCTGCCTTTGTTACACAGGGAGGCAGGGAGGAAAGCAAAGAAACCCACTGAGAAATATCTAAATAGATCTGCTTTTGAAAAGAACTCACATTGAATGGAATTCAGTCACGCTGCTGTAAAATGAACACACTTGTTCAGCACTGGGCATAAAGGCGGCCGAGGGGAGAGTGAAGGGAGGGGAGGGGAGAGTGGTTGCCACCACAAACCTTGTTTTGCTCTGCATTCCACCTTCAGCATCAGAATACTCTGAGTCACTGCTGCTGATTCTTTTCCAGCCAAAAGCGTGGGAAGATAAACGCTCCTTCGCAAGTGAAGGATATTTATCACTGAACGCCCAATTTGTCATCTTGCAGTCCTGATCTTGGAATAACTCATCCTTTAATAAGGGTTTCTCTACTCCACTTCTTTCGGCACCTCCTGGCTGCTCTTTTGCTTCTTCTTCCGGCTTCCCTTTCTTCGGTTTTCCTTTAGGTTTTTTCCTCCTGTTCTGCTAGCGGTGGTTGTGGGGAGTAGAAATTGCACGAACGCTAAGTCTTTTTGATGCAAGGAATCATACAGAGTTCTCGTTAATCAACCCAATCATAAAACGGTCTTTTGAATAGTAACCCAGAATAGCCTGGACAGGATTTTTCTCTGGGAATCAAGAAATCTATCTCAGCTTAAGAGGCCTTGTACAAGCTCTTTGCCTAAGGCACCGGGTGGCTGACAGTGCCTGCTGCTCAAGATTTAATTCATAGAAAAACTAATATTTCATATTTTACCACTTTGAAAACCCATCCTGCTCCATTTCAGACCCTCTGTTTGGTAGGCCAAAGCTTCCAGTTCAAATTCCCTGGCAGCACCCGCTAGCAATGGAAAATAGCAAGAGCAAAAGCACTTAGATTTATATCCCGCTTCACAGTGCTTTACAGCCCCTCTCTAACCGGTTTACAGAATCAGCATACCGCCCTCAACAATCTGGGTCCCCATTTCACCAGTCTCAGAAGGATGGAAGGCTGAGTCAATCTTGAGTGGGTGAGAATCAAACTGCTGGCAGAGGGCAGTCAGCAGAATTAGCCTGCAGTACTGCATTCTAACCACTGCGCCACCACAGCTCTTTCAAATCCCTATTTGAAGATGTGAAAAGAAGTTATCAGGTAGAACTACATACTCTGTAGCCCTCCAGATGAGTTAAACCTCTAACCCTCAATGAAAACTGCAATTCCTGAAGATTATGGAGTAGGATTCCCACGTTTCTGAAAGCAGTAGTTCACGAAGGCAAGTGTATGCTCATAAACTGTAGCTTTGCTCTACTACAGCAGTGTTTCTCAATCTTGGCAATTTAAGCTGTGTGGACTTCTATGTCCAGAATTCCACACAGCTTAAATCACCAAGGTTCAGAAATAGTGCTCTAGTATACAAAGTTCCCTGCTTCTTCCATGCACTGCTGTGATGTGCCTTTACCAAAGAATTATAAATTTTTCAAGCAGGCAAAAACAGCCCTCAGCTTATGCCCAGATTATATTGGAAGCGTCTTAGGTTCAATGTACAATGCACATAAACAATCTTTTAAAAGTTACCCAACTCTGGACAAATACAGAATGTTAAAGGAAAGGAAGAGGTGGAAGGATAACGGTTGTTCAGGGTATATATAATGGATTGTCTTTGATTTTTTGATACCTATTAGAAGATGGAATACTGTAATCTAGGTCTACATATTGAATACAAGTGTTTAAAGTAAAAAGTTAAATAATAGAAAACAGGATAATTATTATATTTATATAAATATATTAAAATATATAAGTATTTGAATAATATTTGCCTTAGATAAGTATGTATAAAACATACTAATATGTTTTTTATCTTTGCCATATTTGTTCTACATTATTGTTAAAGGCTGCTTTTGTTATTAAGTAAAAAAGCAATTAAAAATTGTAGAAAAAAAACAATTATGGATTTAGATTTCCTTTTTGAATTATGACAATGATGGTGATAATGGAGTTAACCGGGAAGCAGATTCAAGAGATCTCAGTCAACCCAAGATTGAGTGCAGGATGAAGCTTAATTATTATGAAGATTTTTTTTAAAAAAAGAACTATATTATTGTGAATTAGTATGATTTAAAAAATTAACTCTATGTTTCCTAGGTACAGCATTTTGTGTAAATCTCGAAACTTAATAAGAAAGGGATAATTTTCTTTCCAACCCAGGTATGTACCAAGATAGCTATATATTACAATCGCTTTCAGAGATAGTATGCTTCTAACAACTCTCCATACAATTTGCTGGGTAATTCCACACATTTTTCTTGCAAGCTTTTCCTAGGCATCTCTTTGCTCTCTGTGAGAAGGAATGCAGGTCTAGCTATGCTTTTTGTTTTGATCCAGGAGGGCTTCTTCTGATGAACTTCACTGATACTTAAGATAAGCAGAGATGTCTGGGGTTCTGGCCTGTATCTGTTTGTTAGCTCTTAATATTAGAAACCTATTCATTCCAAAGTCTTTTAGTTAAATGGATAGATATGGCATCTGCAAAGGAAAGGTAAAGAAACATTCTTTGTGTGTTAAGCCAACAGACAACCCTCTCAATAGAGCTGGTTTGCAGCAACTTCAAGACTGACCACCCACAGTGGCATTTTCTGCATTGAAGAGAAACAAGAGCTCTCTGGTATACTTTACTGGAGACTCCTAGAACAATGGCAAACATTGATCCAGAAAGTCAGCGCATAAAGAGCTTTCTAATTCCCAAAATAAAATGAAGCAGGGATCAAAGAAGATACCACAGTTTAAAAGGCTTGGTAACTTAGGCTTTATCTGATGGGTGTTCTACCCAGTCTTTTTGTTTAAAGACAGCACCAGATGAGTCACCAGCTCAGAATGTGCTGAGTACATATTCTGTCTCCTAGGATATGGACACCACTGATTTAAAAGGTGCCTGATGAATTCTCTCTCCCTGGCAACTTCCATGAGAAGGGGCAAGACTGCATTTTTCTTTCAAAACTACACTTCCCTCGGTTCTTTGGGAATAGTTTTGGGCAGTTAGAGAGATCTAAAATGGATAGCTGAGTATCACAAGCCCGCAAATGTAACACAAAGTCGTCGTCGAAAATCAACATGCTCATGTTTCAAAGCCAACACATACCCCATCACAGCTAAAATCAAGAGATGGCTTGCATCACTGTCCAGTTATGCAGTTAAAAGAAAACCATGGATTAAAAACAAAGATGCTAGATAGGAGTCTAGGAGCACTAAGAGTCTAGTAAGACCTTTTCAAATTCAATTTAACAATTTAATATATTTTATTAGCTTGAAAAAGTGCTATCAAGCTCCTTCTAAAATAGGCTGGGTAGGAACACTGTAGTCATTCAGAGATTCCCGGATTGCAACTCTCAATATTTGAATATATATGCATAATCATGATCATTTGTATATATAGGCATATATAGGCATAATCAATCTATATATATAAACAATCTATATATACACCACTCACTTACTGACTGACTTATCACCAGATCTCAAAAACTATAAAAGCTACAAAAATGAAATTTGATAGATATGTTCGTCTTGGCATCTAGCCGCTCACTGAGAAAGGATTTTTCAAAATATTTATTTTTACATGAGTTATTTAAATTTTTTAATTCCAGATGGGTACAGGGTTGTGATTGGACAAAATATCCAACATTGTTTGTTTCCTTTCTACTGATTGGAGGGCTTTCGCAGCCTGTTGTTTGCTTTTGAATTTTTCGGTTGCAAGATTGGCCTGCTGCGCAGTTCCCGGAACTGGCACGCAGCAAAAGATTGACCTGCCGTGCGGTCCCCAAAGCTGGTCTGCTGTGCAAGATTGGCCTGCCATGTGGCCCCTATAGCTGCCATGCAAGATTGGCCTGAAGTGCGGCCCCCAGAGCTGGCCTGCTGTGCAAGATTGATCTGCTGAGTAGCCCTGGAACTAGCCCGCAATAAAAGATTGGCCTGGCATGCGGCCCCTACAGCTGGTCTGCTGATAAAGATCGGCCTGCTATGAGGCCCCTGGAGCTGACCTGCCATGCAAGATCGGCCTGCTGCATGATCCCCAGAACTGGCCTGCTGCAAAAGATTGGCCTGCCGTGCGGCCCCCAAAGTTTGTCAGCAGAGCAACATCGGCCTGCCATGCAGACCCCAGAGCTGGCCTGCCGTGCAAGATCAGCCTGCCCTGTGGTGTTTGGAGATCATCCTGGCCAGTGAGCAAGCGAGGAGGGGGCAGTGGAGTGGCAGAGCGGTACGTGTGTGTGTGTGTGTGTATGTCTGTCTCTCTTTCCCTGCTTCTTTGTCATTCTCATTATCTGTGTGTGTGTGTCTAACCCTAACCCCCCTCCGCCCAAGCTGGAACCACCAGCCCATGTAGCCGCCCGATCGGCTTCCCTCCCTCCCCAAGCCAGAGCCCTCAGTCCGTGGAGCATCCCGATCGACTTTACCCCCTCCTCAAGCTGGAGCCCCCAGCCGCCAGCTCGTGGAGCCACCCAATCATCTTCCCTGCCCTTCCCAAGCTGAAGCCCTCAGCCTATGGAGCATCCCAATCGGCTTCACCCCCTCCTCAAGCTGGAGCCCCCCAGCTCCCTCCCTCCCCCTCCCTCCCTCTGTCATTCTCTCTCTCCCTCTCTCATTCTCTCATTCTCATTCTCATTCTCTCATTCTCTCTCTTTCTCTCTCTCTTGCTTTCTCTCTCGCTCTCTCTCTT
>JANHFO010008621.1:20047-31724 GCA_032468095.1 Pareas carinatus | reverse complement strand
TAGTTTTAACAATTTTTAGTCAGCCTTCTATATAATCATTTTAAGTATTGTTTTAATTTTGTTTATATACATGTTTTTATATGGCTGTTCACCGCCCTGAGTCCTTCGGGAGTAGGACAGTATATAAATCAAAATATAAATAAATAAATCGGAATTCCTCCATCAGCATGCTGGGTGTGCAATTTTGAAACTGAAGTCCAGAATTTGAGGTTCTTGAAAGTCTAGAATCTAGGATTGAATTCCAGAATATGGGAATATTCTGGTTCCTTTTTGGCTCACCAGTAGGAAATAAAATCTCATGTTCAATATGATTTTCTCAAATGGCGGATAAACCCACACAAGCAAGTTCTGTGTATTTTTATTAATCCACAATTCAGTTCCATGAATATTGCACAGATATATTATGTAAAATGCATTCAAATATATCCTTGTTGGAATTACAGAATTCACTGGCAAGCAAAAAGAAGAACCCTGCAAGCTTAAGATAAATCTTTCTGAACAAAGAAACTTAAAAAGAGATTCCACTAGGAAACTGCTCAATTACTGTTTATTCAGAAATTCAACTCTATCAATTGTGAATCGAAAGAGATTATGGGGTTGTATTCTACTAAGTATAATTAGCTTGCCACTATTTGGTTAATAATTGCTATCCCTACTTTGCGTTTATTTTAACAATTTCCAAGCTTAGTGTGTTGGAACAAAAACTAAGAGATTTGTAGCAATTTAAGAAGTAATGAATCTTCTACAATAAAGGCTTTTATAGACTCCAAGAAGTGGTCTTTATCCACATGATCTTATATTTTAATAGTTTATTTCAGAACTCAGATTAATTTCTGTTTACATTGTCAGGGTCTATTCTTTCTGTATTTTATTTGCCTCCTGATTTCAGTCTCTCCTAAAAGCAAGTGTGAATGTTCTTATGTCAATTTGTGATATTCATACATCTTATGAAATAGCTTCAAGTAGATGAAAGCTTGCACAACAACATAGTGAATGGGTATTAAGATGTCATACAATTTTTAGGCAAGTTTGCAGTTCTTTTAAAATCACTTCTATTATAGCTGTTGACACGTAGAATGAATTCAGCCTTCTCTGAATTTCATTGTGGACTCTGTAAAATATATTTTCAGACTACTGCAGCAACCATTGAAAAAGTAATTTATCTGTTGTTTGTTCAAAATTAGGAGCTAACTTACTGTCCTGCTAGGATTGATAATATTATTAAGCAAAATCATGATGTAATCCTTTCTGCTGAATTTCAGGTATTTGGTCTACTCCCAAAAGATTGCTGATTGCTTTCGATAATACTGAAGTACTTTATAATACTATACTAGCAGTCAAGTTTATTTATTATTTAGACTTATATATCCCTTAACAGTGCTTAACAGCACCTCTAAGCGGTTTACACAGTCAGTATATTGCCCCCAACAATCTGGGTCCTCATTTTACCGACTTCAGAAGGATGGAAGGCTGAGTCAACCTTGAGCCAGTGAGAATCGAACTACTGAACTTGATGGTTAATGGCAGATGGCAGTCAGCAGAAATATCCTGCAGTGCTACTTTTAGCTACTGCACCATCCTGGCTCTAGCATCTCCTTAATTAAATAATAGACAAAGCAGGTTTTATTAGAGACAGACTTGGTATTTAATAGCATCATTTTGAGCTGGAACACTCAACAATCCAGCAACCTGTTTCTTGATTGGAGTCTTTTAAATTTTTAAAATAAACTTTCAACAAAGAACAATAATGCAGATGCAATTATTTTCTTCCTCTGTTTTGTATTACCGTAGATGATCTTATATATTGTATACCAGAAGGGAAGAAGATATATGTAGAGTAATATGCCTTGATAGTGCAATAGGATGATTATTACCATTGCATATTTGTATGTTGCTCAGTCTGTTTAAAATATGCATATCCAATCCATTTTGTTCAAACATCTTCAAGTCTGTTGTTATAGAAATGACTAGTGGGCCAAGTATGTGAAAGTAAAAAGTTGAGAACAGACCTTACTATTTTTATTCTACTGTGCTGAAAAAAGTTGGAAGTTAACCCTTTTTTCTTCTCTTCCCCCTTTCTCATACTTTCCCTTTCCCCCCTTTCCCTTCCCCATTAACCTTGTTTTGATTTATATTTTCTATCATAAAATTTAATAAAAATTTGAAAAAAATAAACATTACAAGATACTTTTATTAAAGAGATAGTAGAATTCTGTTTCCATAATATATTTAATGATGATGAATATTGTTTGGTTACGGATATAATACAAGTTATACAATGCTGTCTCTAATCAAAACAACAGCTAACAGCACCACGCAGAAGCCATGGATTAAATGTTATAATTATATAGATGAAGCATGTATGTAAAATAAAAACAATTTGTGGCAGCGTTTATATAATTTAGTTAATGAATAAGCTGATTATAACTATATAAATCACAGGATAAATGCGTGACCCTAAACATGGGGCCGCTTTTGAGTATGGAGTACAGTCAACGAAGCAAATCACATAACAATCCTGCATCTGCATATAGCTGAACTTCATTTCTCCCAAACCCTGAGGAAGTGCTTAGACTGACAGAAATTTAAATATAGCTCTCAAAAGACTACTGATTGAAGGAGCACATGATTTTTTTTTAAAAAAATTCTCATACAAATGAAATAAAACCAGAAAATCACAAGTTTACATAAGAGCACTTACTAAAGGTCTGATTCATCTTTAACAAATCAATTTAAGTTTTATTCAAGCGGAGCTATAGAAATAGACTGTAAAAAAATTCATTTTGGAATAAAGTATTGCCCTTCATGAAATTGGTATTGGAGAAAATAACCAAGAAAACAAACAAATGGATCACTGAATAAATCAATCCAGAGTCCTCACTCAAAGTACTCAAGCTTAAATTATTGACCAGTGTGTGAAGTCCTAGAGGATGACCAAAGAAAAGACAGATAGCTTCTATTACAGCTCTGATGTGTGCACCATTGGAAGATCTGAAAGAGCAAGCTGGGTACAGCTGCTCCTGGAGAAAATGTGCCTGTATGGTCATGAGGACTTAGCCAACTTGATGGCACAAATTCAAACAATCAATAAAATAGGTAAAATTATAAACAGTAAGAATTTTTTTAAAGAGTGTTCCCAATCATTGAGATAAACTCTTACCCCTATATGCTGGAAAAGCCAGGATCTCATCACGTTTGTAGCATGTTTTGGAAGAACGCCTCTTTTATTCTTTGATGATCCATCATCTTGATGCAAGATGCTTAAATCTTGGTTTAATTGTAACTGGAGCTGCACAATAGCAGAACGTTATTAAAACACCATAAACACCATAAAAAAATCCTTAATATTTCACAAGAATCATTAAAAAGGACATGCTTTGTATTAAAACTAGAAGGAGCACCACACAGGCACTATTTCAGATTATATGCAAAAGCTAGATATATCAGTGCTAAGTTCTTAACAGAACGTGCAAAAAACTTTTAACTTAGAGAAAGCATTCTAGCCCTGTGCTCATTAGATGCTTTCTAAGCATAGGGAATTTTAGTGCAAGTTTATTTTATGGGAACATTCAAGCATAGTATTCACAAACTGCATATTAACATGGATGAATATGGATTCTCTACAAATCCGAGGAGTATTTATTCCTTTTATGTTTATGAGAGAAATCAGGAAAACTGTAATGTGCAGAACAACATTTTCAGCCAGGGGCAAAGATGTATGAGTACTCAAATTCTCTGTTTGTGCCCTCTGAGACCTCTCTGACTATGAATATTGAAAATTAATTGCAGTTCCTGCCACTCATTTTATGGATGGTATAGGGAGATGCTTTTTTTACTCTCCCTCTTCCCACATTTCACATATTAAAAATAAATAAACTCATTATATAGGCAACCTGTATTTTCAATTCATGTTTTCTACATCTTATTAAAATTCTGGCTTCTTCTCCCATTTTAAACCACTCTATGAAAGGAGTAGAACAAACCTGTGAATTCTGGATCCTGATGGTTCCAGGTGACAGTGTTTGTGTTACTACTTGTCCTTGAGGTGTGACCACTGTTACTGGCTGATATACTGTGCCACCTTAAAAGAATGCAGTCATCGAGTAAATAAGAAAACAAGAGATAATAGGTTAATTGATGCTTAGTTATTATTAAAGATACAGGATGCAGGTATATTTAAAACATAAAGCTATTTTTAAAATGCAAAACTGAATATATATATATTGTGATTCCATAGAATGTTTTGATTTTATGGAAGCAGAAATTCAGGTAAGAGTGACCCCAAGGTCCAAAAAGGTCAAAATGGCAGTTTCAATAGTGCAACTGAAGCCCTGCTTCTTTGCATATACGTGTGATGTCAGTGAATAAACAAAAGAGTCAGGGCTTTGATAGTGCTACCCAAACCAGCATTTTTACTTCTTTAACCTCTGCAGTGCATGTGACTAAGAATGTTTTTTTACTATATTTGATATCATTCATTAAATTATTTATTGTAAATATTTTAATTTCTCAAATATATTTATTTTGCCTTCTCATTAGTTCCTAAGAAGAGTAAGACTAGACAAATTACTCTTTGAAGAGTAAAGCTATTGTTTAAAATGGTGTTTCATCCATCTCAAGATAAATTGGTAGTATATATTAAAAATAACTTTTACAACATATTTCTCTTCAGAAACTACTAAAGAGCCAGAAGCACACAAACACATATAACCACACCCTTAAGATAAAATGCAACATTTGAATGTTTAGTGTTCCTTACCTGCAACTGTTGCCATAGTTACATTTCCCTGCTGCAATGCTGATGCAGGTACCACAATCCCCTGGGGACTCAGTGTACCTGTAATGGCACTTTGAATTGGCTAGAAACAATAACAACAAGAATTACATAGCCTTATATTTATGAATGTTCTCATGATTTTAGTGAAATGATTTCAAATCAGAGAATGATTTGAAAAAATACAACAATGTTGACTAACAAGCATGACTTAAAAAGCCTGTTATGAAAACAATTTCAATGAAAAGAATAAATAAGCAAGAAATTATAGTTTGACAATATGTGTATGTTGATTCTAAAATGTTAGCTTTCTTTCCAATATTGAAACATTCATAGAATAATTTAAACACATAAGAATGTGGAATTATAATTAAACCACACAATAGTTCCTGTGTCACTCAATACTATTCCTAAGATAGTGAAAGCTTGAATTTGTATATCAAATTGCTAGAGATAATGGAATGAATATTTGGAAGTGGCTATTGGTACTTTATTGAGATATTTTCTTAAAGGAAGAATAAATAAATTGTACAGGTTTTCTGTCTTAAAGAACTCCTGAGCATTTTAAACCTGAGCAGCATAGATGATTCTTTTAATATATTGCTAAAGTTCAGATTTAAAATATTTACCTAAATTAGTAAACTATCAAAAATGCAATCTAATATATGAATTGTAAGGATGCAATTTGATAAGAACATAAGGTTGGTGTGAAATGTTCAATAAAATTCAATGAACAAATATTAAATTTCTAAAAACATATATCAATATTTTAGACTATTCAAAATTAACTTAATTGTTCTTCTGTAAACAATGAACATATGGATTTCTAGGATAGTTCTTACAGTAATGAAGATGAATACAATAAACTATTTAAAGGATTTATTTTTTCATAGTACTTATACTATTCCAATCTCAAATGCCTCTGGGCAGCATACAGCATCCCCACTTTCACCCCACAAAATAAAATAATATAAAATAAAGTAAAATAATTATAATAATGAATAACCAAATCCAAATCAATATCAAAAGCAAACCATCAAAAAGCAAGGATCAAACCAAAATGGTTGGCGTCAGTCATGCAGCTGAGGTCAAAAAGATGTTGAAATAAAACATTTTAAAATTGTTTATGGGGGAGAAACTTGGACCTCTGGGGGAAATGTATCCCCAAAGGTAGGGGCTCTTTCAGAGAAGACCTGTAATAACCACAAGAATGGTGAGAACTTTCAGATCACCTCTTGAGGACCAGACTGAATGGGCAGAATCAGTTTTGCGAGGTATTGTCCAATATGTCCTGGTACTGCACTGTTTAGGGTTTTTTACATTTAACACCAGCATTTTGGATTGGCCCTGATAGTCTACTCATAAGCAATATAGTAACTTTAGTAGGGATATAATAGCGGGGAAGGGTTAGAGCAGAATGCTCATTAAATCCAAATGGGATTTAATGCATGTGTTGTTTACCTGTGCATAAATAGTAAACACATAGGTAGAAACATTATTATGCAGAGATTTGCTTTCTATTGTATTTTAACTCCAATAAATTCTGATCCAATAAATCAAGAAATTAATTTGGGAGGAAAACCTGTTGTTTTTTCTTTTCTCTCAGCACCACATGTGGATTCTACATGTTAAATTTGACTATTTCCTTTTTTTAACAGTTTTTTTCTTGTTGTTATCTATGTTTTTGCTTTGTTTTATTTTGTTTTACTGTTTGTATTTTATTCTTTCTGAGAAAATAATAAACATATACGAAACAAGAAATTAATTTGGCAGACCTCATTGTGAAATGTAAATATTGATGCTCATATTACTTAAGTTTAAACTGAAATAATAAATTACATAACTATTTGAATTGGGGGGAAATCGTACGACTTCCATTAAAATTCAGTTGCTCAATAGGACATATTTTTCAATAATAAAAATATTATGTAGTCAAATAAGGGCCATAGATTAATGACGGACACTTATAATTCATGTTGTTTCAGGTTAGCTTTTTATGCCTTCAGTTAAGCCAGTGAGGGTTGATCTTTTGATCGCTTTATCAACTCTGGGTGGCTAAGACAAATTTGCTGATTTTCTTTTATTGGATTTACAGGAGAAATGCAAGGTTTTGGTTGTTGTTTAATAATGTGAAGTCATAAAGTTTAAATATTAGTGTTTCTCATCTTAACAGAGCAGGAAATAGTCTGCTTTCAGGCTGATTTAGTCTAATATTTGCAGCATGTTTTCTTAAATTCCTCTCCCAACATGTCAGCCAGGAAAGGAGGCATTTGATGACTACAGCATGAGATGAGTGATTCCTGCTCATTTATATTTTTTAACAGGTCTCTTATGTTTAGATTTAGCTACTGAATAGGAAGAACTTTATGCTCTGAAGTCTTGCGTATATGATGGAAAGTTATCAAGAGCTTTCTTCCTGCACTGAGAACTCCCCTATCATGGATAGGGCCATTATTTGCAATGAGATGAACAAAGCCAACCCAAAACTTAGGTCAAGGAAACAGTGCCAAAGAAGTGTAATGATAATTGTGTCAATTTTGCTCTACTGCTCACATTTTCTGGTGACTCTTTCCATGAAGACAGCTGCTCCAGCAAATCCAAGCTATCTCTATCATGTTTAAAGTTGCTGGACTGCAGACAAAGAGTTGACAAATTATAGTCATTCTTTAAGAATTACAATTTCATGTACCGGATTACTAAGAACTGCACAAGGGAAACCTGGTATCTTTAATAACATCACAAAGAGTTAAACATTGCTAAATGGCAAGTTATAGATCATCTATTTTAAAACTGTATGGTTATACATTTAATTAAATTATTAAGATGGTATATTATACTTAGATTTTTTTAAAATCTAGCTTTATTTAACCTGAATCTTTTTGGAATATGGTACATTACAAGGCAATTAAGTAAATATACTTCATTTATCATGAAAGTTACCTGGGGTTGTACTGGTGAATAAGGACTCCCAGATTCCCCACTTAGCAGAGTTTCACTGTTCATTTTAGTCTTTAGACATGCGATATAGCGACTACAAAAATCTTTACATAGCTCATTAACTTTTTCTAGCTCAAGCAAATGAATTCGTAGAACCTGAATTGCTTTTACCATCTGAGGATAAACAAACAGAATTTTAAAACAACATACAAAATATCTGCCCTCTGCATACATTTATTGACAATACTGTATTTATATCCCGTCTTCTCAACAGAATTTACAATAAAGTTAAGTGACTATAATTTACAACCATTAAAATGAAAGATGTTATTAAACACACAGAATAAAGGAAGAATAATAGTAATAATAATAATAATGATTTTTTTTAAGAAACAGGGCATTATCTAATGTTAAAAGCATTTAAAATAAAACTTCCTGGCAAGCGGATTTACTATAATTATTTATATTCTTGCCTTTCAGGATATACTAAACTTTACAAAACACTTTATAAGCAATATACACAATTACAAATAAAATAGGATATATATTATTAAAAAGAAAAAAAGAAAAATATTTTCTACGTGGCTGTAGAATGTAATAGAAATGTTAGGATTGGGGAGGAAAAGTCTAGCTGAGAAGGGCTTTCCCTTCTCTTTAATAAAAATGATGACTGAGAGGAGCTTTCATTTGATTGCTTTTAGTTTCACTTTAAATATCAAAGTCACCCAGAGAAGGATTTATGAAAATCATACTATTCTGCTACCCAAATTATACAACAGAATTCTTATAAACCTTGAGTTTGACTTTCATAAAAAAGCTGGCTAATGTTGCTTTACTTTGCAATACAGGTAGTCCTCGACTTAACAATCATTATTTAGTGACTGTTTGAATTACAACAGTACAGATAAAAGTGACTTATGAACATTTTTCACATTTACGACCATGGCAGCATTCACCATGGTCAAATGTTCAAAATTCAGATGTGTAACAACTGGCATGTATTTATGATGGTTGCAGTGTTCCAGGTTATGTGATCACTTTTTGTGCCAAGCAAAGTAAAGGGGGAAGCTAGATTAGCTTAACAATCACATCACTCACTTAGCAAATGCACTGACTCACTTAAAAACAGTGGTGAGAAAGGTCATAAAATGCATCAAAACTCATTTAATAACGGTTTTGTTTAGCAACATAAATTTTGGGCTTCGTATAGGACTACCTGTATATTGTTTAACTTAACCAGTTCATTAAACCTGAACTGAAATTCAAATTTTGCTAGATTTTGCTTTATTATCTTTCAAAAATGCTTTATTTCAGTGCTTTCTGAATTCCTAGTCATTTAAATATATTGGCTAAATATATCCCTAAATGAAACTACCTATCTAACTAAGAAAGGCAAAAAAAGAAACTGCCTTGGGGGAACACACTCTTTTACTAGGGCTTGTGGTAGTTTGTGGAGATGCATAGTTTGTTTATACGGGGAGGTTGCCATATTTTTTACTGTTTTATATATTACCTACTAAAAATCATTGGAGTTGGACAGTCAAGAAACCTGAAATAGGAATAATGGAAAAAAGTTCACTTTGCCAAATAATATTTGGAAATGTATGAAGAAATACTTTTGATCCATATTTATATGTTATAAAGGTCATTTTGGAAACAAAGGATACTTTATCCCAGATTTCAAGGAAAGAAATAAAGAGTCAAAATAAACATAACTTTAAATTAGCAAGATTTGTACAAATACAACAAAATAAACCTCATAAATTAATATGTCACGCTTTTCCTAAAATGCTTTTACTTACTAAATTATCTGTTTCTGGGTCTTCACAAAAAAAGGGTTTTCCTTCCTTCTCCTGTTTCCTAACAAAGTTTTCAATATCTATATCAAAACTTGCAGATGTTGTGCCTTCTGAACCCTGTGTAGATTGTTCACATTTTTCAAATAACAGTGCTAATAAGGGAAACAGTGGGTGCCTAGGAATTAAAGATAAGCAAACTGTAAGAATCTTATAGAAATTCTCTAAGTCAATATGACAAAACATGTATAATTTAGACACTGCATACATAACAATAAAATTACATTAACAATTAAGATGCTATGTAGTTATCGCTAATCTGTCCTGGAATAGTAACCTGATCTTTTATTCGCTGTTTAAATCTAATTGTGCATTATCAGGAAGAAAGGATATTGTATTCTCAAGTGTAAACTTAATTTTTATTGTTATTTATTGTTTTTCATGTTCCGAGCACCCTTTGCTCATGATTGTGGCGAGATACAAATATAATGAATACATTTAAGTATATATATTAAAACAGAAACACTTAACTTGAAATAAAAATCACAAATCTTACTTAAATAAACAAAATATGCACTGCTATCTTATGCTAATTCAGTAAGTTGTTAGACTCACTTTACTAGAGATTACTCACTTGTGAACATGTAGATTATTGACTTAAGTATGCAATAAAATGGCTGAAAATACTTAATCAATAAAGAACTTAAATACATAAAAAGTTTGTTGGTGTACTTGCTGTTAAATGTTTGAGTTTAGGTAGCTTTTAAAGTCCTGATTCTACATTGTGAGTGTACTGGGATTGGTATCTATTCTATACTACACAATTTTATACTAGCATTGTATACAAGTATATCTGACCTTGCCCAAGAAAATAAAATTGCAGGAGTTCTCAACTTTGGCTACAGTGATGAAACACAGAGGGGTTTGGCTATTGAAAGGAAGAAGGCTTCAGAGTCCTATCTATTGAGTTTTATATGGTCTCTTTCAACTGTTATTTGCCTACTACACCCCAGAAACTTCACCCTTAGTTTGAGAACAATCATTCTACATATTAAAGACAATAATATATTTTACCACTTAGATTGGCCAACAGTACTACCTGTAAATAGCCTGCTTGTCTGCATCCATCGGTGTCTGAGATTCAACTGGGGAAGGACTCAATCCTCCTGCATCTGTTTCTAAGCAGTTTGGATCTTGCTCAGTTTTTAATTCTGTTACTACTTGCATTTGCTGGAAAAGAAAGATGCTTTATAGTGGGAGTTGCACTGAAAATGATTTGTTTTCCAAGCAAAGGGGAGAGCAATGAGCTTACTAAATGACCAGAAAGTTGGCATGACTTGGCAACTATACAAAAAGTACAAGCAGTTAACAAAAATAGATAGATGGATATAGACATATGATCTTTCTTATATCTTTTCTCAGTAAGTAATTGTGCTTGATTGTAAATTGAAGATTTAAGCAATGATAATATAACAGACAGATCTGTTAACAATCTTTCTCTGTCTTGCCGTTCATTTGCAAGTATTTCATTCTTAAGCTGTTGCTAAAAAAGCTTCATGCACTTCTTCATACAATCAGATGGAATCAAACTCAAATATTATTTATTATTTTCTCAGACTATTATATGTACATGTATACGTAGATCAAAAATATAAAGTTTGAATATCTTTCCAATAATTATTAAGATAAATGTTTTAGATTGGCACAAATCTATTACTTTTGTTATGACACAGTATGTGAAAACTTTTGGAAATTGGAAACCTGATTCAATCAGCTAATAAATAAACAGTTTAACCATGCTAGCTACGTTGACTTGATCTAGAATTTTGCATATATGATTGTTGACTTGTTTAAATACTTCTCCCTTTATTGCCCTACACTCCTTTTTATACATATAGCTTCAGGGATTTAATATGGAAAAATCTTGTTAAAATCTTCTCCATATACAACTTTGCATAATAACACAACTATGCTTGTATTTCAACATAGGCATAAAGTTTGGAATTGGGCAGAAAAATCCAAAGAACATTTCTTTCTACTTATCTAGAGATTCATTAGTAGGAACTGCAGGACCTCCTTAGCGTAATGTATTAGGTGGTTCAGGCTGATGGATGGCAGATTATTATTATTATTATTATTATTAACTAGCTGACCCGGCCACGCGTTGCTG
>JANHFO010008617.1:15126-31029 GCA_032468095.1 Pareas carinatus | reverse complement strand
TCCTAATACAAGTATCTTAAAAGATTAAATCATGACAACTGAACCAAAGTTTATTAAAATTAAGACATTTCATAACTCATCCAAGTAGCTTCTTTGGTCAAAATGAAAATTTGGGTAGGCATTGGAAAGAACCAACTCTTGCCATGCAGACTGCAGCGGGTTTCTCCCCCAAATGAAAAACAGCATGTAAATGAAGATTCAATCATTCAGGACAAAAGTATCTTAAAAGATTAAATCATGACAACTGGACCCAAACTGCCCACTCTCTGCCTACCCAAATTTTCATTTTGACTGAAAAAGGTATTTGGATGAGTAACAAAATGTCCCAGTTTCAATACATTTTCATCAAGTTGCCATGATTTAACCTTTTAAGATACTTTTGTCCTGAGTGATTGAATCTTCATTTACATCTCCTGGTACAAGTAATTTATATCTCTGTCTTCACTCCAATTCCTAATAATGAACAAATTAGACAGACCCATCCCTCCTTGTAGCCTTCCTGCTGCATCCATGAAATTCACTTCCACAAAAAGGGATTATGTTGACCAGATTATAGCTCCAGAAATTTGTGGTAGATCCAATTAATCAGTGATAACTAGTTATGATGATTATGTTGCTTCCAGGACTGAGAGCAGCATAACTTTGTTTTTAAAATGCTGGTAGTAGTAGTAAGAGAATGACATATATTATACATAACCCTTGTGTCACTCCATTTTGGGGAAGGTGACATTATTCAAAGAGCAGAAAAGGAGAGGTACCCAGCAAAAGAAATTGGGGGCAGAGGTTGAGAGAATAGGGAATGACCTTAAACTAAATCAGCTCATACCAACCCATCCATCATACCATTCCGTGCATTGCTGTCTTTGCAGATCATCCTTACTTCCACCAGATGTGTGTTTATGCATTCATACATTGCCTTTGCTCTTTGAACATCTCCTATTGGGGAACTTATTAACTTCAACCAGCCACCCCTTTCTCAGGCTTTCCGTTCTTCTCTGCATTCCTTTGAAGAGAATAATACAGTTGAAAGAGACTTTGGAGGTCTCCTAGTCCTATTCCTTGCTGAAGCAGGAAACTCTATAACATTTCAGACAAACGGTTGTCCAATCTCTTGTTAAAAACCGCCATTGTTGTAGCACCCACAACTTCTGGAGACAAGCTCTTTCACTGATTAATTGTTCTAACTTTCAGGAAATTTGTCCTTATTTCTAGGTTGGCTCACTCCTTGATGAATTTCCATCCATTGCTTCTTGTGCTGCCTCCAGGTGCTTTGGAGAATATGTAGACCCCCGCTTTCTTTGTGGCAGTCCCTCGGATATTGCAACAGTGCTATCATGTCATCCCTAGTCCTTCTTTTCATTAAACTGACATACCCAATTCCTGTGATCGTTTTTCATATGTTTTAGCTTCCAGTTTCCTAATCATCTTTGTTGATCTTCTCTACACTCTTACTAGAGACTTATTCCATTATCTCTCTTTTCCTTCCATTATCACCCATTCAGTCCTCATTCTATCCATATGACAAAAGTGCCTCACTTCTGTTGCATGGATCACTTACTCTTACATTTAATCGACTTTCATTCACCATCCATTCATTCGTGACTGTATTGCTTCGGTTGTCCCGATAATTGCTTTGTGGTCCTCTTAAGGTATTTGATTGACCATTGTGCATAAATGAATCTTCTGTCTGATCCAGTAAGGATCGCTGTATCTTTACTCAACCTGCCCGGGATGAGGTGTGAATAGAGATGCACGACGGAGACAAAGAAGACATACCTGAACAAGTGATGCAATATAATTTCTAAAACTCTATTAATTGAACAGATAAAATACATCTTGTCTATTTGTTACAAAAAAATTAGCCATTTGGAATCTTTGCTAGAGATGAGCACACTGCTGTTCCCAAAGGAAACGTCTCTTGAGAGTTATGTACAGCAGGAAACCAGAACAGACAGGTGGAAAAAACAGGTGCCCTTGAATCCCCCCCACACACACACGTCGTTAAGTAAATAACACGGAAAACGTATTGGTGGGATGTGTCAATTGATAACCAAGTGAAGAGGAAACCAAAATGAAACAAGAACTCTTTAAAGCTGCTCACCCAGGTGTGATTGTGACAAGCCGAAGGGTTAGACAGCTGCCAGACATGACTCGGGAGCTACTATTAACAGTCCTAAGGCTCTGCCCTCAATTACAGCAAATGGAAGATACTAAGGTAGCCCGGCACAGCAATTTGATGCAAATCAATTCCTTCCCGTACACGTTACATATTCTTTTAAAAATTAAAAAAAGACAAAGAGTCTTCCCAGCAGACATTAGTTCCAGAAATCTAGGGAATACTCTTCTTGTTTCATAAAATTTCCCAAGAGTCAGTGCTTAAAATGCTACATGATAATTGTAATAGTGTAAACTGTAAGCGTTACTGTGGGCCACAAACTGCTCCATTAGTGACAAATGCACTTTCAAAGCAAAATGTTTCTGTTTTCATTAGAAGCTTCAATATACACCTTTCAGCATGGAAAATAGTTAGAAAATAAAGAAGATAAAAATGCATTTGAGAAAAAAATTAACCACCTTCTCATGAGATCTGTTTGGCACCAGCAATGACTCAAATTATACAAACTATTCTATTTGTCAAATAGGGAAGGAAATAAAAGTGAGTAACTGAATGGTTGTTGTTCGTACTTTCTCCAGGTCAAATTGCCAGTTTCCCGTTTAAAGGTTAGCATGAAGAAAAGCTGAGGACTAATCTACCCAACAAGATGGGTGGACTTCCAACGCCCCAATATTGAGAAGAGGGATCTTCCTTTCTGCCTGGGAATGTAATCATAATAATTGTAGCAGCCCATCTACTCTTGCTGCGATTTAACAGTGTAAGCACAATAGCTTTCCCCAAAAAGATTGTACCATAATTTTCTGGGTCACAGTTGGCTTTGGGTGGCCGTATTCCAAAAAGCAGTTGGTGGAACCAGAACATTGATTTAATTTGCCTTTAAATTTAATGAACATCAAATATGGCTAATATGAGTGCTCTGCAGTCATTTTTGTCGTTTTACTTCCGTCGAGTTAAGCATTTCAATTTGAAAGCGTATTTTAGAAGTGCCTGGAAGAAACAGCCAAGGATTTCAGAGTCTACACATGATTGAGGTGGTGTGTGTTTTGCTATAGATATCTCCCCTCACTCTCGGCTCCTACAAAATTATAAAATGCAAAATTCTCCAGAAAGAGGAAATGAAAGATAAATCCGATTAAGCTTGTAGTGTAGAAATACCTCTAGAGCCAATAGACATCCTTTAGTTAAGGGAAGAGTTTCCTTGCAATCTTGCATAACTTAATCATATTTTTTTTATTTCAGGCACTGTTGTTCAAGAGCAGCAGTTTTAAACCTGGTGCTTTTCAGACGTGTTGAATTTCAATTATTATAATCTAGCTTTTGGCTGTTCTGAGGAAGGATTCTAGGAGTTATAGTTCTAATAGGGCACTAAAACTGTTAGAAAAAAACAATTCTAGCAGATCTTTGTTTCTGAAATGATTGTGGAAACTTTAAAACAAAGGCTAAGAAGGATGGAACATGACTTGATTTAGAGATCATAATCCATTTCAAGTCTAATTGCTTTATTTTTCATTGTAATTGAAAGATCTCTGTATGTGCTGCTTTATGACCGGAGTGTTTTATTATTTTAATTTGTGGAAAATATCCTTCGTTGACCTCAGTCCATTAGGATTTCATGAATATATACTACTCTAGCTATGGCACTTCTCTAGATGTCCATTGCTGCTCTCTTTCTCTCTTTTAAATAGAGAAACTAAAGAGAAGAGGAGGCATTAACAATGCTTGTAAAACTCTCTTTGGAAGCAAAAACTTCACCCCTAACCTATAGTCAGAAATTTAGCAAGAGAAATACCACAATCTGTGCCTGCCAATTGCTCTGGTTGACATATTCATACTTGAAATTTACCTCCAAGTTATTATCTGTCCAACAGCACAAGCCTGAGTTTAGATTGTGATGTTTATAGATGAGGTTTTTATTGTGCATGATTTTTTACTGTGCAATTGCCCTGTCTTATTGGAGAATTTTATAAAGACCCAAATAATGTTGCTTTCTATTTGTCTTCTCACCCATTTGTTCTTCTTTTTCCTTACAGAGAAGTTCAGAAGAAAATGCAAAGTAGCTGCTCAATGCCCAGTGATTAATAAGCACCAAATTCATCTCTCTGAAAACAAACTGAGTGCAGAGGTACTTAGAAGAGCATTGAAATAAAGCCCTTATTTTACCTAAAGCTGACTTTTTAAAAAAGGCTCCTTGATTAATAAACTCCAGCTAAATCATTTTGCAGAGGAAAGTATTCAACTAAGTACCTCAGGATTAAACAGATTTATTTTACCGCTAAGCAGTAAACATGCTTTGAATCCTGACGGTAATGAAAAATATCTGTTTGCTATTATACTTTTCCTAAAATAAATTGATATATGTTGTAGGGTAGTCCTAAAATATGATTACATTAGAATCTAAAAACCCTTAAGACATATATTAAGCTTAATTGTAAATAATGTTTGGCTGACTTAAGCAACAACAAATGAACTAAGGACAAGAACTGTTTAGTAAAAGATAAGATACATTTACATGTATGACAAAATGGGATCTCTTTAGGAAAAGGCAATAGAGAAAATTACAAAAGACTCTATCCAAAGTGCATTTCAAAATTTTAAATGATTTAATGTAACTAATTCAAAGAAGTAAAAATCAATCAATTAAAACTGAAACTCTAGTGCTATTTCAGTATCTTTGACTTTCCTGTGCAATCTCTTTTATGAGGCTATTGATTTCAGAGGACAAGAAAACCCCAGAAACACAGGTTTGTTGATATGGGATGCAGTGAGAGAAGGGTAGGGAAAGGGAAATTAAATCAGCATTCTTCTCTTGGCCCTGAGAGCCCTGAAAAGGCTTCTCATGACGGATTCCCTAGATAAGAATGCTATCTTGAAATGGTCCAAGGTTCCAAGAAGCCTATATAAAATGGTCTAGTTACGATTAGAGGCAATGAGTCGTGGTGGCGCAGTGGTTAGAATGCAGTATTGCAGGCTAACTCTGCCCATTGCCAGGAGTTTGATCCTGACAGGCTCAAGGTTGATGCAGCCTTCCATCCTTGATAAAATGAGAATTCAGATTGTTGGAGGCAATAGGCTGACTCTGTAAGCCACTTAGACAGGGCTATAAAGCCCCGTGAAGTGATATATAATTCTAAGTGCTACTGCTAGTGCTATCCATCCTAGTACATTTGATGAAATGCTTGACTAGGATATAACCATTCCACATGACTTCAGAAAAAAAAGCTCTGGTGAGTTGAGGGAGGCCTGTGCCCCAGTAACCAAGTACAAAACTGAAAACGTAAACCAGTATAAATTCCGCACTAAGTTTATGAGCCTGTAGATTAATGATTCAGTCCTCCAGAATGGAAGAACCGATACTACCTTGTTGGGAGAGAATGAAAAGGACGTGGGAACAACAATACACATGTGACCCTTGCCTCCAACGTCAGGGATATTCTGCAAATCTGTTTGCAAGAGACAATCTTTCTCTGGCATTAGTGATGGAGGCAGAATAAGAAGTCTTTACATAGGTTTTCCAGGAAAACAAAGGCACTTGTTATTTTCTTTCCTGCTGTTCTTCTGGAACCAAATTAGACCCAACCGACAAAAGTGATTAACATTGCCAGTCACTTTGTGGTGAGATTGGTAAGTAAGTAAGTAAGTAAGTAAGTAAGTAAGTAAGTAAGTAAGTAAGTAAGTAAATAAAATTACCATGAAACAATAAAGAACTCATACTTTCATAGATCTTCATTACATATTCTCCCTCCTCAAATCTCTGGCACGTGATCCAGCCACAGTCTCAATGGTGCCTGGCTTAGTTCTTGCATCCCAAAAGGCACAGCCAGACTGATTCAAGGGGATCCATCTT
The DNA here is from genome assembly GCA_032468095.1 of Pareas carinatus. Classification (NCBI taxonomy): domain Eukaryota; kingdom Metazoa; phylum Chordata; class Lepidosauria; order Squamata; family Pareidae; genus Pareas; species Pareas carinatus. The sequence goes on along the minus strand of JANHFO010008617.1, from coordinate 25,069 downwards.
CAGTGTCCCTCCCAGTTTGCTTTAAAGTTACCCCATCCTGGTAACATTAAATTCTATCTGGCTTCTATCTAAGGGGTGTAGCCTGTCTTAAAAATTAGGGGCTCATGTACATCCCTGTCTGATGTCTCTATGGCTCTCCCGTACGAAAGGACTCCTTCCAAAATGCACTAATGAACATATGAAGATTTGAAAGAACAGGAGTGAGCTCAGGGCCAGGGATGGCACAAAAATACTTGCTCACCCCCAAGCCTAATTTTAACTAACATTATTCAGAAACTGAATGCAGAGCTCTTTAACTGCAGGCAACTTTTCTTCTTAAATTATGTTTCTTAAATTGCGAAGAGGTGTTATTAAGACTCAGGTTAAGCCACTGTTATTTTAATGGTGTTGTTTGAACCAAAGGTTCAAAGGTTTGTGACACTGGGATGCCTCGCAATATCACTGTAGCAGTAGCAGATGTAAAATGATTTCAGATTGAAGGAATTGGAAAATAGCTTCCTCAATCAAAGCAGCCCTAGCCATTACAACCCATGCCTGTTCATCTACTGGCATCCCATAAACATCCACCATACAATTCTAACTTGACATTAACCCTACCAGGTTCCCCATTTCTATACTTTTTGAGATTTATTAAATTTTGGGAAGGCAGGATCTCACAAACTGAGCTCCTTCGTTTTAAGTCGTTAATGCAGATCATCATAACCCCTGCAAATGAAGGTCTGCAATATTCCCATATCTTTTTTTAAAAAAGTTTTTATTACATCCTGCCCAAAATGTTGGGGTTGTAGCAAAAAATAACTATGAATGAATAAACTAATACCTATTTAAGTGTGCTCAGAAGCCTTTATTCAAACTAGCAGGAAATGCTGATAGCTCTTAGTTTCGCAAATATTTCCAACTGATTTTTTTAAATCTCCTTCTCTCTGATCTCAGCAATTTATAAATTTGGGAAACTACAGACAGGGAAGGTATAAACTTAATCAAGAGAATTAGGGAGAATTGAAGAGTAGCAAACAAGAATGAATCTTTCTAAATAAAGGTGCTCTTGGCGAGCCTGAAAATACTCCAAAAATACCAATGCTATTTGCTTAAACCCTGTTAATTACTGACTTGATCAAAATGGAACAGGCTGGGATTGGAGAGAAGAAACTCAGATCTGATCTTAGCATTCTTGACTAGACAAACTTTTCATTTTCGAAGTGAAGCAAAGCAGAATGGGGTGTGTGTGGAGTGAGGAGGGCACCTTTTCAACTAAAAGTACTTACGTTGAATATTTTCACATCACCCCAAATCCATTATTAACCACCATGGTCTCTTACTTGTCTAAGAATTCCACAGATTCTCTTAAATATTTAATCCAAAAAGCAATCATTTCATCAACTCCATCAATGTTTTTCTTCCACTTTGTGTTATGTGTCAAGTGCAATCTAATTTATTTATTTAAGCACACACTTTTTTTCCATGTTGCACATAATTTTCTGTGTGTAAATAATAAAATCCATGTCGCCTAAGGGGCTTTCCCTACTACCAAGTTATAGTGCTTTCCTTCTATTCTGGGGCTTACAGAAAATTCATTGTCCCCATTGTTGATCTCTTCCTTGCCTCTGTTCTCAATCAGTACCAGTCACAAGACGTCACTTCAAAGTCATAAGTGATGAAGTCTAGCTTGCCAAGCTTTGTTTGGACCAACCTAGATTCCAATGGCCCAAAGAGTAAATGGACTGAATGGAAGAGTGATGAAAAAGAAAACCACAAAGCTCAGCAGATGGCAAATGGGATTGATTTTTAAAAAACAAAACCAGCCATGAATGGAATTTCATTCATAATGCAATCAGTGATGTCATATTGGCAGTCATTTTAAAAAAGATTCTAAAAATATAATGAGACCAGCTATCAATCCTAACTGAATTTGAATTCTCAAATTAATTATGTTTGAACTTTGGGAGCAATTTAGAAAAAAAAAGTATATTTGGACATGCTCAGACTCCTCCAAATCTGAATCTGAATCCTTCTGGATTAAGAAGTTTAAATTGGATAATGGACATAAATTGAATCTCCAAGTCAAATATTTGTGTTGCATGACTTGCATTATCTCTAAGGTCTTCCAGATATGACCCCAGACCTAGATAAACAAATGCCAAGCCAAAGAGACAGAATAGCTGTAACAGAAGTGCTGTTAGCAACCTGAGGTAGAACATACTTCTGGATGGAGAAATGTCTATGGAGATTCTCATCCATCCAGGTCATTTCTTGGTTCCCCGCCCCCCACCTTGTATATGTTTCACTTCTCATCCAAGAAACTCCTTCAGTAACAAGAAAGTTCAGTTGTCTTTTGGAAAAAGCACCTTTGGGACTTCCTGTTGGAGAATTCACAGTGCTACCAATTAGAAGAGATTGTGCAATTTCTCTTGCATTACCAAAAGAAGTTATGGAAAACACAAAGGGTGAAAAATTGGAAATGACTCTTGGACCCGTTTATGAACAAAGCAGAACAACTGCACAATAAAAAAAATCTTGACTGCATGGATCTGAGTGTTATTGGGCTTGACCAAGCTCTACGGAGACTTTTTCATACCACAGTGGACCCTGGGCTTATCAACACAAGATAAGCCAGTGTTGGTTCACCATCAATGAACTCCTTTGCTTCTGCCTCATGTGGAAAGTCAAAAACCGGCTCTTTTTCTCATAGCCATGTCTTTATAAGCAAATAAATGAGTCAAAAATGAATTTTTCCCTTATAAACACCAAAGTTGGTTTGTTCGTTTTTTTTGTCGAGGTGGCCAGGAACAAAGTTCTTAGTTAAAGCTGCTGTTCCCTTGTACTTCTTCTAAAAATATGATAATGGCCTAATTTGATATCATTATGCAAATCGCATCTCTGATAAGAATAAGGAGCTTAGAAATCTTTCCTATCTTTCTGGAGCTTCCCACCCAGCTGCCACAATCAACCTGACCTTAGAGGTTGTACTTACATGGCTGGCTAAGTGTGACCATGTCCTCTTCACTCATCTCAATATATCCAATTTGTTAGGCGTTCATAAAAGCAGAGCAAATAATTTGAATGATGAGGTGCTTGGCTAGCATTCCTCTTTTCCCTATCATCTTCATAAGGGTTTCATGTCTTTCTGTTGCAAATATTAAGGCAGGTGAAGCTGATAAATTCAAAGTAAGCAAGCCAGAAGCATCTGGAATATGAACCAAACATTTTCCTTCCTTATAAATTAGGACAGTGCCACCAAGCAGTGTTTCTTAACTTGGGCAAACTGAAGATGGGTGACCTCAACTCCTGGAATTCCCCAGGCAGTATGCTGTTTGGGGAATTCTGGGAGTTGAAGTCCGCCCATCTCCAATTGCCAAGGTTGAGAAACACTGCCCTAAATACACATCTGACAGCTCATAATGTAAGATGGACACAAAAGGGAATGCTCTGAATAAAGAGGAAAGCCTAGGGTGTCTCCCTAGTATGACATCCAAGGGTATCAACATATTAATAACTGCCAGGTTTTCCAGCCCTGTATCCTTTTCAGCAAGAACAAAAAAGAAAAATTGTCATGTTATAAAGCAAAGAATCAAACGTGAACCTCAATTGTTATTTACAACAGCATCTTTGTGGCACAAATAGATGTAATCAGCTTTCTTTTAAAAATCCAAAGGATAGAAAACTGATGCTAAATGCTTAGGTTGAAAAACTGAAAATTGGCAAAGGAAGCCAGGATAATAGCCAATGTCTGATAGTAGGCTGTGCTGAGAAACAGATGTGTAGTGAAGAAAATGTGCAAAATAGCCTGAAGCAGTTTAAAACATCTAGAAAGGGAAAATCCAGTGGTATTCACAAGGAGTACAGGCAGTTCTTGACTTATGATTCTAATAGAACGGAAAATTTTTGTTGCTAAGCAAGACAGTTAAGTGAGTTGTACCCCATTTTACGTCATTTTGCCATTGTTGCTAAGCATATCACTAATTCAGTGAAACATGTGTTTATTAAGTGAATTTGGCTTCCCCATTGACTTTGATTATTGGAGGCTGGCTGGGAAGGTTGCAAACGGTGATGATACGATCCCAGTACAGTGCAACTGGCATAAATGCATGCCAGTTGCCAAGTGCCCAAATTTTTTATCACATGACCATGGGAATGCTGCAATGGACATAATTGTGAATACTAGTCTTAGGTCACTTTTTTTCAGTGCCACTGTACCTCTGAATGATCACTAAACAAATGTCTGTAAGTCAATGCTATCTCTAACGGTAGGACTAGCAATGGGGAAGAACGGAGCAGTGGTGAGTAGTGAGCTACCCTGTTTCACCGAAAGTAAGACATCCCCCAAAAATAAGACCTCCGCAATAATAAGACCTCGGACTTCCGGTTCTGGGTGGCCTCGGTGGAAAAATAAGACCTCCCCTGAGAATAAGACCTAGTGCATCTTTGGGTACAAAAATTAATATAAGACAGTGTTTTATTTTTGGGGAAACACGGTATTACTGCAAGCCTATGAAGGCTTGTGTGCATGTGTTGTCTGGAGACCTGAGTTGTGTTGGCTCTTTTGTGTTTTGAGCCCAGTGAATTGGGTGTACTTAAAAGAACCTGTGGCAAGGGGAACAGAGGTAACATACAGACATCCATCTCCTGCACAGCAAAGGTCATTTTGAACCTGCTATACTTCTTTAAATCAGATTTTAGCATATGCAAAAAAAGTTTAAAAGACCGTAGCGTACACACACACACACACAAATAAATGTAGGCATCAAGTGGAACAGTCAAGTCATGAATCAATGAACTATGCACAATGTTCCATTTTACTGCTTTCGCTTTTATATCCAGAAAGTAAAAAAAAACAAAAACAGCAGAGGGTTATCCTGTAGCACGAACAGTTCTGTGTTTCCGATCAACAAGATGGAGGAAAAGATTGGATTTTACCTATTTTCTCTCTTTCCTATATGATTCACACGATGTACAGGATGTGTGAGATATCCTGTAATAGGTTTAGTAGGATATCTTGAGCTCTAATTAGACCCCATACTGTGCAACATGGTTAGAATTTATTACAATGTCTTTATTTTTTATTCTTGTACAGATTATTTATGTCGCTTTTGGGATCTTCCATTGCCCTTGTTTTTATGGTTTGTTTACAGGCAAGGATCTTGTCTGTAAGTGGGCTAAGATTGTTCATAAAGTCAGTCACTCTAGTTTCTTAAATGTCAGTGCCACTTTGTATTTTAGCATACAAAAAGGAGCATAATAAAATGGCAGGGCAAAATAAAACAATTGGCCTTGACATAAATACATACAAACTATGTGCAGTAATAATTGAGCAGCCAAACTTGGATAGCTTCTTCAAAGAATAAAAAGATTGAACATTTCAATAAGTGAAACCCTGCAACTATGCAGACTACCTTTTCCCTGAGACCTTCAACACAATAATGAATAACAATTTGCACATAACTTGAGTTTCGGATTTACATAATTTAAAGTTAAATGTATCTCAGGATAAAGCCTTTTAGTGACTCTAGGCATGTCCATGTGGGTTTTTTTAGCCAACAACACACAAAAAGTGTTCTATATGTAGTGTTCAACCTACAACCACAATTGGGGAAGAATCTTGGTCATAAATTGTGATCGTCATAAATTGAAGCAACCCACATGCCCAGACTCAATTTTACACTTTATCATGATTGTGGTATTGTAGTAGATCATGCATATCCAATTCATGCAGCCATGGACAGCTAGAAATGTGGCCACACAAGATCACAAATTTTTAACATTATTATGTGAATTTAGATTATAAAACTATATTTCATATGAAGCCCAAGACAATTCCTCTTCATTCAATGTGGCCCAGACAAATTCAAAGGTTGGAAAATTTTGCTGTAGATTATTTGCAAAATAAAAACAATTGAGCATGTAATAAAAGCTTTCCCTTCAACTAACTAGAATGGCAAATATTAGTGAAAATACCTGCCATGAGGACTTTGAAGACTAGCTTACAAGTACTCCTCGAATTATGACCATAACTGCCTATCATAGGTGTACCTCATGATGGTCATAAGATTTTTATGACTTTTGCAGCAGCCACTAAGCAAATCCGTGGTCCTTAGCTGAACTCTACAGTCCTTAAGCAAACCAACTATTTCCTATGGACACAGTTTTGCCGAAAAATGGAAGTAAATTTCCACCCTGTCAGAGTGTTGCAAACGTCAGTCCAATTATCGAGCACCTAAAGTACAGTCACTTGACTGGGGGGAACTGTGAGAACTTCAAATCCGTGTTATAAGTACCTCCTAGCTAGGTCCATCAGAACTTTGGATGGTTGCTAAGCAACTTGTCCTACATTGAAGCCTATCTATATAAGGTTAGATGGTAATTTGGATTTAAGGGCAAAACAGTGTATTGGGAGCCAGGTGGGACAGTAATCTGCATCTTCTGGAATCTCAGTTCCTCTTCCTGGGTCCAAGCTCTGTGTTGGCTGAAGTGTTGCAAACAGATTCCACAGGCCTGCCTGCCCAGATGTGCTCCAAAGAACCATTTTGTTTTTGAATTCAGCTCTATTGCTTTATGTGTGCAATCCATTATATAAATAATGCATTTGGGATCACCTATTGAAAAAGGGTGAATCTGAGAGCTGTATTTACAAAATTAGAACACATCTTTCCTGTTTCACCTTGGCCTAAAATGAGTACGGCTGGATGGGTGTTTATCTTCGTATGCTTTTTCCCCTCCCTTTTAACGATTTGCAGTCATATACCTAAATCATTTACTTAGGTTTTTTTTAAAAATGCTATTTTGAAATTATTCCCTTAGTCTATATTTCTGGCATTAAACTACCTTTCTCAGGGGAACTATTCTGTTTTTTTCCATATTGCAAGATGAGCAAAAACCAGGCAGACAAATATACGCATTCTTATTTAAAAATGAACATTGATCACGTTCATTCGAGTTCTCAGATAAATCCATTCCCGGGAGGCTCAAAAGTGGCTGCTTGTGAGCATTTCAGGGAACAATCCGCAATTGACTGAATGGGGCAAGAGCCCCCTTTAAAAACCTCCCCTGTGTTTCTCAAGATTCATAGCTTTCCCAAAGCAACATATAAAACAGTCGCTGGAGGGTAGTTGCAACCTTCTCACTTGCCATCTTCAGGCTTTTGGCTTCTAGACATTGCCGAAACGTCGCCAAGAGACTCTCTATCCTACACGGGAAAAACCCAAACACATCCAGACCTACATACCTGTACCCGTGAATATCTTACCCATGTAAGATTGAGAATATCTCAGCGACGGTTCAGCAAGGTCTTTATTTATTTATTTATTTATTTATTGCTGGCTTTGCTAGTTTTATTTGCTCCACAAAATATAGCTGTGTTATTTTGGGAAGGGAGAAAGAAATGGCTTACAGCTTGATGAAAAGGAACCGATGCATTTCATAAAGAAGATATAGCTTTGAGCCACAGTCAAAAAAAGGGGAAATTTGGATCTCTCATCCATTCCAATTAAGAGAGTTTAAAGCAGATCTAAATCTGGGTTCGGTTGTCTCCTAATTCTCTATTAACTTCATTTCTGCTATCTTCATTTTCATCCTTCACAGCTGCTTCGTGCTACAACTTCTTCCAAGCACAGATCGGCACAGGTGGCTTCCATATCCACAGCTTTCATCTCTACAACCCCACAATGAATGAAGACCTTCTACACATAACCTCAGGTCACCCTCCAAAATGCTTAGAAGGTGGTCATACAGGGCATGAAAATACTTACACTGTGCATGTCAAATTTTTCTTCCATTCCACAATTGCCACTGTCTTCTCAATGTTTTTCTTTCTTTTTTTACTCTGAATTGTGTTTGTGTGAGTATACCATTGAGTCTGTGTTAACTCCTGATGATCGCCTGGGCTTATACCCACAACTTGCTTGGCAAGATTTTTGGAGGTAGTTTGCCATTGCCTTCTTCCTAGGGCTGAGACAGAATGACTGGCCCATGGTCAACCAGCTGATTTTCTGCCTAAGGCAGGAGTAGAACTCAGATTTCTAGCATGGTGCTTTAACCATTGCATCAAGTTGCCCCTCTGTTTTGACTCTATTCAAAATCTATTTATTTTGGCTTTCACCTTTTTTAGAAACAAGGAATAAAATTATCTTGATATAAACAGTTTTTTCTTCCTTTTCGGTAAAGGTTTACATCATTAACATTATAGCGCTCATAATCTCTAATTAACACTGCATAAATAACCACAGCACTCAAATAATAATGTGCCTTATAATAAAACTACAGTATATGCGAAACTAACTAGATATGAATGAAACTGTAACTAAAGAATAATTTAAGCCATTTTTACACGGAAAGACTATTTAATATGCTAACAAAAGCAGAGGCCATCTCTGCAATCTGCCTACATCCCCAAAATGGCTCCCCAGCCATTTGTACGATGACTTCCTCTGAGCAGACATCCAGGCTAACTAACATCTAAGAGGATGTCCTACTGTTAAGCTGGAGTAAGAGATTTAGAGAAAGTCCATATCAAAAGACAACATCTGAAACAATTGTAAGAGTTCAGTGTATCCTTTTCTTCTACAGTAGTATCCCAATCACAATTACAGAGGCTGGGAAATTGATTTAAAAACTAGAGATGCAGTATCTCTGAGAGCTAGGGATAGACCAATACTTTTATAGACTGTTTATTTTTAGAAAGGACTATGCTGCTGCATGTCCATTGCAAAAAATCTCAGGAATAACAGTAGTGCTTTCCAAGAGCAACTCCATGTTATGGTCTCTACTATCGTATTCCCTGCTTAACAATAAGTCAGCCATTTATCCAGGCTCAGGTGACATGCTAGACTGTAATTAAAGAAATCAGAGAGAAATAGAGAGAAGTTCCCTGAAGATGAGCTCCAACATGAGTTCAAAAGCTCAGAAGAGTAAATCTCTGGTCCCGGTGACCTATGCAGATTCAACTTTGCTTAAAGAAACCAAGCCAAAAATCCATGTTTACATGCAGGGGTTGAAGTGCTTAAACCACAGTCTGAATCATGGTCTGTATTGGATGATGCATTAATCCACTGTAAAGCATTGTGCAAGCCATGTTTGTATCTCAATAAGACAATAACACTTCAGATATTTCCAGCAGATGGCGTGGTGGAGAGGCAGCAGACCCGGGGGGCTCCCAACAGCTTCCTGACAGCTTGCAGATCGGGTCAGGGGAGCCAACCCTAAAGTTGCCCTGAAGAGGCAATGAAGAGAGGGGATGTTTTGAATTCCAAGGGGAGGTGGCAACCACCCTCAAGAGTGAGAAGGGACCCCTCAGATCAGCAAAACTGGGCTACGTTCATCGCAGCGTCTAGCCACAGATGAGCTGTGAAGAAAGAATGAAAGCTTGGAACCAAGCCGAAAATATGTCTGAAATCAACATCTAGCCACCTGGGAGAATCATTAAAATCCTAACCCTAACGACTATCCTAATAGTAAATAATAAATTTTATTATGATTAAAAATAAAAATTTAAAAAGAGCTGAAACCAGAAAGAAGGGAAAAAATGGTGACTGAAAATGAAAGGGATTACTTATTAAAAAAAATTATCTGACTGAAATAAAGAGTCTAGAAAGGTGAAAATATTTTTATCTATACTAAAAATAGAAAGATATTACTTCCATAGTGCAAGACTGGTTAAAATACCTAAGATGTTGCTGCAGATTTTTAATAAGAGTTAAAACCCGGTGATGACGTGAAAGTGAAGAAAGCCTGACCTGACCTTGAGCAGCAGCTGCAAAGTGTTTATTTTAATGGGGAAGGATATATTTGGATTTATACAGAAACGAAATTTCAAAGCTTCTTGTTAAGTAAGGGAAATAGAAGGAAAGACTGTCACAAAATAACAACAACAACAACAACAATAACACAAGACAAATGTTAAAATGTATACACAAGATGTTTTTATAATTATTTTTATTTTATAATTAGATTT
>JANHFO010008617.1:0-12867 GCA_032468095.1 Pareas carinatus | reverse complement strand
CCTCACACACATACAGTCTCCTTTTACTAAAAAAAAACAAATTACAAACTAGATATATTTTCTGAGGACAGAAAAGGGCCCCAGTGTAAGTCTGTGCTGTGTTTGGCTGCTGCTGGTAGGGCTGTTACACTAGACTGCGTGAGCCGCTGGAGCACCTGCGTCTGTGAAGCAAGGAACTGGGGGGACAGGTCTGGTGCGGGTGGTTGTAGGGTGGTGGGGGAGGCGGGAGCGGGGGCTGATGAATGATTTTCATGGGGGTCCCTTGGAGCCCGCTGGTCCCTCGACAGTGCAAGGGGGTAGAGTTGCAGGAGTCGGAGGACACGTAGCGCGTCAAAGTCTGGTTGAGGGCTGGCTCCATTCGAGCGAGGCACGGCTTGTCCAAGACTATAACTTTGACAATCTGCTGACACTGTACAAGGGTCCCCGCTGAGGCAGGGAAAGAGGGCGCCGAGGCTGCCTCCGGCCTTTCCCCCGCCATGTTAGGATGTGTGCTGGGCTCCATTCCACTCTCGAAGCCTGGGAGAGAGTTGTGCTGGTACGTTTGAAGCCTGTTGTGAATTGACACCTAGTTTAGAAACAGTCAGAGAAGCATTAAATGTTACAAGACTTTTTTTCCCCAGCTGTTTCTGCAGGCTGCCCTTCACCTCCCACATCCCCAGACCTCCAAGTATCTCTCCAAAAGCCACAGCCCAGCTTAAGCATTGCTCCAAAATCTCCCACCCGACCCCTCCTTTGACCTTCACCCCCCTCCCGTGCCACAGGCACATCTTTCCCAGGCTTCCACCTCGAGCCCCATTGCAGCGAAGGCAGTAATGCTTATATCCACAGACAGAACAACCTCAGTCATCCAGATGGAGTCAATGCAAGCGGCACCCAGAGCTGGTGGGGGGAAAACATTAGCTTAACATAATATAGGCTGAAGGCACTGCCTCTCGTGCCATCAAAAGCATCTTGTTGTTGAGAGCTTTGAATATTCACTTAGATCTTTTTTTTTAAAATGCCCCTATTTGTCTTTTGCTTGGAAGGAAGGCAACTGGGAATAAAGCCTTTCCAAATTCTGCTTAATGCGGGCATATTTTCAGATAAGCTCTGCTTTACGACTCTAGTGCCCGGAAACCCTTACATCATCCCTCAGTCCATAGGCTAACAAGGCAGAAAGAAGGAAGGATAATTGAGGTTGTACATCTTTGTGGCGGAGGGGGAGGGGCGGGAGATGAGATTTGCTGGCATTCAAGGAAAGACTCGCGCTCTTCCCAGCTCCTGTCTTTCTGAGCAGGAAAGTGGCACACATGACTCACTACTCTGTTTACAAAAGGAGAAAATTAAGCAGGGAAGGGGGAAGGGGAGGAAAAAAAACTCAAGCACAAATCCGACATCTCTCAGCAAACTTGCAGCTCGCTCTGATGCACTCAATGGTTGGCAAGTGAAAGGAAATGGTTTTTAAATCTGACCCCAAAAGGAAAAGGAAAAAAAAAAGTATCCATCCAGTTTGTACAATGATTGAAAAGAAAAGAAATCTGATGAAATGGCGGCAGATCAGGTAAATCTCAGGGAAAATGGAGATGCTTGTTTCTGCTAAGGAGGGAAGGGGAGGAAGATGGCTTGAAGTATCTTCAGCGAGAACCTCAAAGAATTCCTCAAATTCGGTTTGTAAACAGGACCTAAGATGGACTGGAGTTCCCTGTGGAAGGAATCTAGGGAGCCTATAGATAAAAGTTAAACAGTGTCAAAGAAGCACAGTTATCCCGTAGACTTGGGAGAGTAAGGGTCGACAAGGAGTGGGAGAATGAAATTCCTTTCGTGCAGGATCAGTGGCAGATATAGTGCCCTATCTGCCTAATGCTGGAATTCCAACCTGGATAAAGCTTTGTGAATGGCTTCCTTGGGGTGCTGAAATTAAGATCTCTCCATGAAGAAGTGACTCAAAACAGAGAGGCCCATTCCTGCAGGGCATTAGCAGTCATGCTGCCCAAGTGAGTGAGTGAGTGAGTTTTTATGAAGCCCTTTGTGAGGTGCATGGCCTGGACGACAAGTACGCTCAGAGTGGCCGATTTCTCAAAGGCTATAGAAGAGAACCCTGAAGGGCACAACTTGGATAATAAGGCCCAAACCAAGGAATTATAAAGTGACGGAGCTTGGTGTCAGCCTAGAAATGGAGGCTGGTGACAGAAGTTAATACTGGTGGAGGAATATATCCCCTGCTCTTATGGGAAGTTGTGGCACCTCCAGAGAGAGGGAAATGCTGCTGAATGAGGATAGCTTTCCTGGTCAATTGGGGTCTTCAGAACGCCTCCTACTGTGGAGATCTGTTTCCCATATAAGGAAAAGCAATACCATATCCCCCAGCAATCCCTCCCAGGTTGTGGAACATTGGTTTAATCTTCCAACATCCCGGTGAATCTTGCCCAGGCTGCCACCAATGGGGCACCAGTATCTTGGGCAGAAGAGTTATGAGGAAAAGATCAGCTGAGCGGTGAGGACTGGGGAGAGTCTGCAATGAAAATGATCTGTCAGGGACTTCATCTCAGCTCTGTCTCTGATTTCTCCTGAGAGGGTGCTGGGTGGGGATGAGGAAGGAGCAGGTTAGTTTCCAGAGTTCGGGCCACTGGCTCCATGAAGGATGTGTTAACCATTAGAGAAACGGCTTGAAAAAAAAATGCTTTGAAGTTTAATCTGGATTTGAAAGTTGTATTACCCGTCCTAGCAGTAACTTTTTATTGTATCTCTGGAAATTGGTAAAATTGTCAGTCTGGCAGGGGAGGCATTGATTAAAACCTGAGAAAAGAAACAACAGAGAATGTAAGAAGGGCTGAACTGAGGGAGAATGACTTACCTTCACTGCTGCGCATTCTACTTACCTCCACTGTATTCTCCGGGCCCTTTTCTCCTAAATCTTTTTTGCCTTTGAAAATAAAAGAGGACTTTCCTTCAGTGGTGCAACCTACTCTTTCTGCCATAAGTTAGGACAACTGTTGGTATTCTACTTCAGGCCAGACTCTTTGGGCTTGCTAAGCTTCTCTCCCTGTCCATCTTCAATCACTCAATCTACATCGTAGTCAAGGCAAGTCATTTTGGCACCCTAGGCAGAAAACCCCACAAGCTCGTTTTCCCGGCAGCAAAAAATGCAACAATAAAATAATTCACCGTCAGTCATTTGCTGTGTCACATCAACCTAAATGAAATCCAGGAGTTGTCTTCTTTTACCTAGCATAGTTTCTTATTTATTTGAAGTTTATACCCAGATTTTCGACCTGGGAACAGGTTCCATTTGTGTCCTACCACAGAATCCCTCTGAGATATGCTCAGTTAAGAGTTAGCTAACTAGCGAGTTACTATTTAAGAACCTTCATACTTTTAACCTAAAATAGATGTTTTCGTACAGTCTGCCTAGTTTTATAATTTACTGTATACATGGCAGCACATCCAGATGTGTGAAAGGTCTTTGCCACAAGCCAGTTCATCTAGTTTAATATAAGGTTTATCCTCTTTGCTTCTTCCCTTCTCAGGGATGACCTAGTTTGGGGAACGTCAGCGTTATGAAACCAGATGTAGACTTACGCATGTCTGGATATCTCAAAGAACGAGAGTCTGCTGGCTGTTAATTCAATTGTATCATAGAAATCAGCATGAGGGCTGCAGCTTTGGGTTTGTTTTCAGATTAACAGGTAACAAAAGGTGAGATGATAAGCTTTTCATTCTGATCTGGAAATTCCCCCAATCGTGAAGGAATGGCATGTATGGTTTGGTATAGAATTGGTTCCTTGAGAAATAGGAGTTATTTTGAAATGTCTTCAGCTTGGGGGTATTTTAAGATCTGTTATATTATTGCTCAAAGTTGTTTTGTTCTTCCTTTTTCTATCTTGCTTGCTGTTATGAAGCGAGCATACAAGGACTGAGTGTTGTTCTAGGTAGGAAGTGAAGAACCCAGGAAAATTCTAACCTGCTGGAGATCCTTGCTTGAATTGCATTTCCATCTGAGCCCCATTGGTTTTTAAGGAAATATTCTTTGCCCCATGCTGCTTCTCCAGCTCCCCTAAGAAGACGTGGGAATGGAGGGAAAGGAGGAAGGTATAGATATATAATGGAGAGAAAGAAAAAGAAAGGTGAAAATGAAAGAAATCAGAGGCATAAAAACAGAGGGAAGTGACAAAGAAAAAGAGCAATCATGTTTGCTAGATATTGTAGGAGAAGAGTCATGATAGTCCCTGGAAGCACTTTTCTGACGTGCACATTTTATTAAAAGTCAAAGTTTTCACAAGCTGCAGCTCACTTCATCTCGTGCACCAAGTGATTAAACTAGTGTAGGATTTAAATTGGGATGACATGAGCTAGAAAAAAGAAGGGAAGAAGGGAGGAGGTTATGCAAATGCAGGACAGAGGAGATCCTGATTATAAGTGCCATCCTTATCACCCTACCATATGTCTTCACCCATGGCCCCTTAAGCTTTGACAACAACACATACTTGTGGATGAGTATCACAGCATAAGCACTCATGTCAAATGTCAAATTCTCCATGCAGACTTAGAATAATGCTTCCTCAGTTCTTGCTTCTTGCTTCCTGAAACCCCCTCCTTTACTTGAGAATCACTGGTGACATTTTTATTACATTGACCTACGGGGAGAAAAATTGCTCATCCAATTTTATAAAAGCCTCAACCACCTCCAGCTCAACATCATCTTTAGCAGCAGTGCATTTGAAGAACAAGTCCATTTCCTTGATGTCCCAGTAATGGACATATAAACACCACATTTACACATGAAACCTACAGATACCTATGCAGGCTTAAATGTTTCCGGTTTCTACCCAGAATCTACTATCAAATCTATCCTCTATAGCTGGGCTTTGAGCTGTTGGTGTATTTGTTCTAATTCATTTGATAGAGATGCTTATTCAATGAAATTAAGCCAGGCATACAGAGGACTGAAACACCCACTCACCTAGATCAACAGATAAATCAACAGAGACAGATCAATTCTCAGTTCTATTAAATGATAGATCACAAAAACAGAACAGAACTCCAGGGGTTGTCATAGCTCAAGTCATTCAAACATATTATTAGCAAACCACATTATTAATAAATTACGACTAATGCTGGACAGCTTTCTCGGGAACTGTGCAGCAGGTCCATATTTGCATACAAACAATCCAACCTGAAGCGAATCCTCGTCAGCATCCAGAAACAAAAAGAATTTGATATTAACGTGGGAAACAGATGTTTGGCCTCATATTCACTTCAACAGCACTATCACAGGCTCCAAAAACACTTCCCCTATAAGGTTAATGGTACCTTCACTTGCTCTTTCTATAGTGTGATATATGCCATCATCTGCCAGCAATGTCCCTTTGAATTTTATACATCTCAGATAAACTTTGTGCAAAAGAATTAATGGACACAAGTTCGACATCAGCTCTCAACATAAGGATAAAGCAAGATCAGAGCATTTCAGCTTCCCAGGACAACTCATTACAGAATTTGAACTAGCTGTTTTGGGGAAGGGAAAAAAAAACTCTTAACAGCACCATTGGGGGAGTTACTGTTAGACTCACATCCAACAAAGGATTTCAGGCCATCTTAGAAGGTCTCAACAAACACAATAGGTTTGTAGCACAATTGTTAATTGACAGAGTATTTATAACATGCATCTGCATAAACATTCTGTCCTCCCCTCCCTTCTTCTCCTCCCCACCCCTCACGCCCCAATTTAAATTCTGCATCAGCCTAGCCTAGCCACTCCGGGTATCTGCTGAAGTGAGCTGCATCTCATGAAAGGTTTTGTTAAAATTTGCTGGTTGGAAAAGGTGCTAGCAGGTGTCTTCTGAAACAGCCGCTAGGTATGAGGAAGCTATAGTCCATCACAGTGAGAAAACACCCACTTGGGAAAGATAGAATGAATATATATTATATATATACCACCCAACTGCATGTATTCTCTCTCTCTCTCTCTCATGCATGTACACACAAACATGTACACACACACACACGTACACACGCACACACACACAAACACAAATGAAAGTTTAGCCTGCTTCTACTTATGCTTTGACAAACATCAAGAATTCTAGGAAAACTAGCTGTATTTTAGGCTAAGAAATTACAAATTGAGTAGGTTGGGTAAAATATCCGCAATCAGGGCAATCACATACATTCCCCCCCCCCTCGGATTTGATGTCTGCTCCTTGAGCCAAAAAAGCATGGAATGACAAACCCAGAAGTTCTGCCTTTCTGAATTTGCAAATATCTGTTTCCAGGATGAATTTTGATTCTGCAAATTTTGCTTTATTCCACTGTGAATAACTGGAGCTGTATCTAGAGAGCTCTTCAACTGAATGGATGCAACAGTATGAGGGGAAGGAATATTTTTGTGTGTCAGGGAAATATTATTCAGTAGCAATGAAAAAGAGGAACTTGCAGGATTGTGCAGCCAAGCAATTAATTAGCAGTCACATTAGGAGCACATAATCCATATAGCATTCCAAAAATGAAGCCAATTTTTCCTGATACAAGTCCTAGATGTTACTGTATTGGCATACTGGACTCATATGAACTAATCCAGCAGACATTCATTTTCAAATATTCTCACTATTTATCTATCCATCTTACCCATTTCCAGAACCTAGGGAGTTATTTTTTTTATGTGTAATTATTGATAGGAACATAAGAACATCTCTGGCAAGCTTAATGATTCTGTACTTTATGTTTGCCTGTATATCCCATTAGATCATTACAATGATTAACTCTGATTTGACATGGTGTTTGAATACAACCACTGTGATTCGTAATGATGGTTTATAACAGCACTGTGTATAAACCACAGTTAAAACAAATAATAGCTTAGACCAAAGTTTAAGAGATGTGAAGTCAGTTACCCATATTAACTTTTTTGCTTATAGTGGGGAGAAAGAGATTACCCAGATAATAACATTCCTATATTCCTATATTTATTATGAAGAGAAGAGAGAGAGAGAGAGAGAGAGAATAGAGAAGAAAGAAGAGAGAGAGAAGAGAGGCTTAAAAATTATAATGAGTACTCTTAAACCACTTATATCCGCATTTAAATAAATATAATTTAAAACAATGACTTTTCTGCCTATCTGGAAATGCTCCCCCACCCCATTTTTAAAATCTGAAATGGCATCTCCATCAGTGCTAGGCATAAAAATACAGAAGACACAGACATATGTACATACAGACAGAATGACCGCATGGAGTCTGGAACACGCTGGGAGTCTTACATTCAATCCGAATCTGTTCTAGCTCCATCACCTCTGCTATTGATTCTTTGAGGTCTTCCACAAATTTTTGCATTTCTTCCACATTGAGGGCACAGAAATGAAGCACCTGTTTCTTCTCTGAGCCTGAAACTGGGATCACCAAGGTGATACCATAGGGATAGTCTATGAAAAAGGAGAGGAAGGGGAAAAAATTCTGAAACTACTAGTATCGGCTTTATATATTAAAAAAGAAAACATCTGGAAGAGATTAAAAAGTTTACTGGAGTGGATGGCCATAATAAATCCTTCTTCATCATCACCCTCAAGTGCAATGAGCGCTAGGGACAATCTTGAGGAACAGGAGAAAGAGCTACAGTCAAGGCAAAGGCCAGATAAATGAAATCGGAATTCAGAGCAGAAATGTAATTTGGGACGTCGTCTCAGACATGACGCTCAGTTGCTCTCCCGAAGATAAAGAGGTGAAGCATATTCAGACCTATAAGATTTGTTACAGTAATCTTATAATAAAAATAGTACAAGGTGTCCTGGACCTATGACTACACTTTGGACCAGAATTTCTGCTGCCAAGCAAGGCAGTTGTTAAATGAGTCATGTTGTATTTTACAACCTTTTTGCCATGGTTGTTAAGTGAATCACTGCAGCGGTTGAGTGATTCACATGGTCATTAACCAGCTTCCCCATTGACTTTACTCCTCGGAAGCCAGCTGGGAAAGTTGTAGATGGTGACCACATGACTCCAGGATGTTACAACCGTCATAAATACCCGCCAGTTGCCAAGCACCCACATTTTGATCATGTGACCACGGGAATGTTGCAACCGTCGTAAGTGGGAGGACCGTCCATAGGTCACTTTTTTAAAGTGTAACTTTGAACGGTTGGTAAAGGGACAGTTGTAAGCCGAGGTCTACCTGTATTTCAGCATTGACAGCTCTGGTTTTCTAGCCTGGTCGATTTTGAAGGGGTGAAGTAATCACAATCACTTTAACCTAACCCATTTTGACATGTTACGTGAATGTAGCCACTAGTTTTTTTTCCAGTCTGTTGTTTATGTTGTCTGAATGAAAAAATATCTCTGCTATTTCTAGATAAAATGGGAGACACCAGGCAATGTCCTGTGACCTGAAAAAGCCATCGCCTGAGCAAACGATACTAGATAATTCATTTGTCCTAGATTAAGACAGTTGCCTTTTGCATCCTCCAGTTGGTATCATAAGCACATTTAATGGGTACATTAGATTCCCATTTTTTTTAAAAATCGAGGATTTAAGGATCTTCTATAAATAACAGAGAACAAAGAACTGATTTGGATTTTGCTGAGAGTCAGTGGCCTAGGACTACTACAAGAGATTTTACAGTAAACATACAATGAGATTTAAAGAAGGGAAAAGAAATATGCTGCCTTGCGCATCTTCTTTCTGCAATTAGCCTAATACGTAGAGACAGTTTTGGCCTCATTTATGCCAAGCAACGTCTGAGAAACAGCTTTTGTTCTGGAAGTCTGGTATGTTCCATGGTTTTAAATTACCTCGTTCGGGTCATCAAGTTCAACAATTATTTGCCACGAGTGATACTCTCGTTTCAAGATTTTGGGGATGCCGCTGTGCGGTAAACTAATTTTGCCGACTCTCTTCTTTCACTTTCTGCTGTTCGCGGCAAGAATCAAATAAATCTTGACACCGAGGTCTATGTTTGGATCCTGGGTGTCTTTTTCATTAGGAAAGGAAGCTATGCAGTGTGGGGTTATGCAAGAGTTCGTGTGTTGCTTCCATCAGGGTAGCAGAACTAGGAAAGAGGATTCAAGTACTGTAATGTAAGCCCACAGCAGAAGAGATGGAGTTTTGCAGTCTTTGGTGCTCTATGAGCTTCTATTGTTTGCTTGCAGACTTTTCATTCCTGAACTAGGTACTGTAATACCTTCAGTGAAAGCATCACCCATAGTTCTCCATGGTTTATAACAACAGTTTTTAGAAGAGCAGCTTCATCAGAGGAGAAGGGATTGAGCCCCACCATTCTCTATGGGCTTGATCTAAATGCAGTCCCCTCCTTGTTGCTTTCTCAACAAGGAGTGGAGAATTGTATGTACAAGCTGCCACAGCAACACAGTAAGTAAGATTTCACCTAGGATTGGGATTTTCCCTCTGCTTGCAGAGTCAGCCATGACCTCATAGAATTTTAGCAACAGCCCATCAACCCAGCTACAAGGGAGAACAGCTACTGCTAGTCAAGTTAAGTAGTTTGAGCCTGGAGGCCATACAGACAAAACCAGAAGATAGTAGCATTGAAAATCTGCATTCCCCACCCCAACCTGCAGGAAGGACAAGACTCTTAGGACACAAAAAGGATTAACTCTTGATTATTAGAGTAGGAAAAATTCCCACATTGCAACACATTGCACAACACAGCTCCAGATTTGAAAATCAATGACACAAAACCATATAAAAGGACCACCTTCTCTTTCACAAGATGTGAGCTCACCCTGAACCAAATGCTCTGTCTGTACTTCACTTCTGTACTTCAATGAAATCCCTACTTTCTGAGCTGCTGGCTTCATTTCAATCTTTAAAGGGTCCACCAGAACTGAAAGTAGAATAGTCTTTAACAGGGCTAAAAGTGTTCTGGTCTACTCGGCTGGGAACCTGAACCCGAAGAAACGTCTATCAAGTCTAAGACAAAGTTTTTCAGCCTGGGGTCAGAAAATTCACAAACAGATCAAGAAAAATTTGGAAAAAATTATATATACATAAATTGTCGATTAGCAATTCATTGAATTTGTGGGAATTGGTTCCACCATGTAGGAATGACATGTTTTGGGATCCACAGCTTGAAAAAGATTGAAAACCTCTGGTCTAAGAGTCATTTATTGTCAGGCCCAAGCCTGAAGACAAGACGGAAAAATCAAATTGAGTTCCCTATTCTTTATTTGCTTACACCTAATAGACAGAATTTGACTGAACTAAAGCCACAGCCTTCTAAACTACCAAATATACAGGAGCCCTGGTGGCACAGTGGTTAGAATGCAGTATTGCAGACTAATTCAGCTCACTGCCAGGAGTTGGATCCCAACCCGCTCAAGGTTGACATAGCTTTCCGTCCTTCTGAGGTTCGTAAAATGAGGAACCAGATTGTTGGGGGCATTGTGCTGACACTGTGAACCGCATAGAGGGGTCTGTAAAGGTCTATGACAAATTGCCACGGCCAACACGCCACAGCCAACTTGCCGCAGGCAACTTTGCTGAAGGACAAGAGTTATAATAATATCAAAGAAATGGTGGAATGGCATCATTAAAGAAAGGATGCAAAAGGAGGGACAAAAATGAAATGTGAATGACAAAAAGTAAAATATATATTTAATTTATTTTAAATAATTACGTTGAATTTTTAAATTGTCCTGTTAAGAACTGTCGCATAGAAGTTGGTTGTGGGTGAGTTGGCTGCAGTGAGTTGTCCCATTCCAGTCTGTAAAGCATTATGAAGCGGTATATAAGTCTAAGTGCTACTGCTATTGCTATATCCAGAGGGATTCTAGACTGTGGCTATCTTGAACATCTTCACTATTCCTCCATTCAGTTCAGGACTGTGCAGTCTCCTAATCTGGGCCTCCCTCTGATGAGCTTTTCTGCCACCTCCCTGGGAAAGCTCTGGGTTGCCAAAATTTCTCACCACTGTTTCTCCAGGTTCACATTCCATCATACATGCAGTACATAAGATACTACACACAATTCACTTTCACTTGGGCAGCTCTGCATTCTTTGCAAATGTTGAGGAAATTAGCTTCCAGCTCATGCGGAATATATTCACATCCCTAAGTGTGTCACAGCGATCCACTGCTTGGCACTTTGATGCTTCCCCGTTTGATATTAATATAATCATGTTTTCATGTGCATCAATCACAGACTTTGGTTCTTTGTGCATTTTTAGTTTGCAATTCACAGTTGCTTGCATATACTAATTTATACAGAGAAAAACAAATAAATAAAGGCAAAGCCACTTATGCAACAATCCTGAAACCAATTAGAAAGCTCCATAAAAAACTGGAAGTACAAAACAAGTCACAGTCAACCCATGGAAGATTTTTTAAAAAAAGGAACTGAGAAAATGCACATAAAGTAAAGGATGTTCTCACCTTCAGGACAAAACTTTGTGAACAAGGGAAGAAGGCCAGGTTACTTGGATGGGGGAATCTCCGGGCTAGATTGGGACGTCAAAAATATCCAAAAAAGGAGACAGTATCAAATAATCCACGGGCTTGGATATTTTTTGTAACATGAAAGAAGAAGTTTGAACTAGATGATCTATAAGTTCCTTTTCAGTCCTAGGATTCTATGATTGTTCTATGATCATGTCTGTTTCGTGTTCATTTAGGCCTATAACTAAGGTTTCCAATGAAGTATTGTCAGGCATTCTTTCTTTTCTGAATATCCTCCTGGTTTATCTCTTCATTCCATCCAAGCATTCAGAATTCCACAACCATTGTATGTGTCCAGTTCTACTGAAAATTATTACCTAAATGTCAGCGGCCATCACCCTTGCTTTGCTCGCATTGTTCCTGCGCTGCCATAAATGGGTGGGGGAGGGGGGAGTTTGGATTGGGATGCGTGCTGGAGGGCCCTTGGAGTTTGTAATGTTACTTTGTGTGTAGGGTTAGAGTATTGAGGGGGGGAGTCATGGGCCTCTGTGGGAATGCAGCCTGGAGCCTGGAATGGAGACTATTATCTGCTGTGCTCAAGGACTACGGCTAGAAATTCCGTTTCTGCCTCAACTGTTCCGTCCTGGTTCCCAAAACAAGGGACACTATCCTGATTGGTCAGGGGTGGGCCGGAGGGTGAGGGACTGGCTTTAAACCTGGATCTTTTCATGCAGTTTTGCCAGAGCTTGCTTTCCTTCGCTGCAATCCACTTCTCAGTAAAAGTACCTTCTCTAACTATCATGGAGTCAGGGTTGTTCTTTCCCAAGGGAATTGGAGCCAGTCTGAAACTAAGTTATTATATAGTTTTGCAAAGCTTCGGCCTGCCTGGGGTTGCGGTTGTTGTTGTTGATTTGCTTTTTTGTCAAATTGCATGAATGTATATGGTATGGAATCATGGTTTAAGGGAGCTTAACCAGTCAAGACTGTGTGATAGACAAACCAAACCTTTCTTCAAGCAGTTTTGATTCATTGATTTGTGTCTCTTCCTCCCCGCCTACCCCACCAGGAACAGCCTATGCTCCACTCCCCTTTCTTATTGTTTTTCAATAAACATTCTTATATACTGGGTTGGACTGAAGAGAAGAAGTGACCCAAATTCACCATGACTGATTTCGAATTAACATTTGAGTCTCCTCAGTTCAGATTCTAAATGCTAAAATTCACCATAACCAGGACATCACATTTGCTCTCCTCTTGAATGAGCCTGTTTCTAACCCATGAAAGACGACACATTTATCCCCTCCAGGTAGAGAGCCAAGTAGACTGTGATAAACTTACATTCATTCTCAAACAGATGGAACTGCATTCCTAAGAGCCCGACTGATTTGCAAAATGTGTAGGTTGAGGAGCTTTTCTTCTTGGGGCAAAGCTTGAGTATCTGTTATAGATGAAGAGAGAGAGAGAGAGGAAAAGGGAGAGGGAGAGGGAGGGAGGGAGGGAGGGAGA
>JANHFO010008616.1:19203-32395 GCA_032468095.1 Pareas carinatus | reverse complement strand
TTTCTTTCTTTCTTTCTTTCTTTCTTTCTTTCTTTCTTTCTTTCTTTCTTTCTTTCTTTCTTTCTTTCTATCTATCTTTTTTTCTTTCTTTGCCAGCTTGTTAAAAACTTGTGTTTATATAAAAAAGTGTGTCGCTTAGCAACAGGACTGCTAAAGCCCCTAGTCTGGGGCTGAAAGGCAAAGCCAATACCCTGCATTCCGGGGGGGGGGGAACCCAGGTGCCTTGCCTCATAAAAATTCAAAAGCTTAGAAGATTAAACCCAATGATCGAGCTCAAGATTGGATTCCAGCCGCGTTATCTTGGGACACGTATATTTTCTCGCAAAGGAGAAAATTCATCTCCTTCGCTTCAATTCCGCCCCACACATTTCTTCTCCGCCGAAGAAGAGACGGGACGTAGGATAATAAGGTTGGCAAAAGGCCTTCTCCTTTCCATTATTTCAAGATCGTGATATTTACGGTGGCTCTTCTGAGCTGGAGACCCCAGTTGTTGCACTACAAATCCCAGCAGCCTCACTAATCATGGCCAATGGTAAAGGAATTTGAGAACTATTTTTCACTACTATTTGGAAGGCCATAGTTTCCCCGTCTTTGCTGTGTTTTCTTTTCTTCTCAAAGTATGCATGTGACAATATTAGATATTCAGGGACACGGGCAATTAGGTTATGGAATAAATTACAAAATATTTTCATTAAAAAGTTCAGACTGCACACTTACAACCTACGCAAATTGAATGAAGCAAGCTCTTCCATTTCAAATCAGTACCATTGCTATAATATAATGAAAAACACAGTAATAATTCATAGTATATATATTCAACGGGCATAAGCAACTTTACCTGGAAATTTGCTTTGAAAACAATTAGAAGCCACTTAGATATAATAGCTTTTTCATTTGCTAGAGAAGAAAATTGTGATGAGATTTAGGTTCACATCTTCAGGAAAACAGAATATAATGTAGTGTTATTATTAATGTATTTTTGCTTTGGAATTTTGTCATACTGCAAAATAATTGCAATTATAATTTACCATCATCATCATTAATCATCTGTACAGGCTGAACAGGCTCGTTTGTGAAGCTCTAACACTGTTCTGAACTGATTTTCAGGGGTTGGGTAAATGGGAACTCAGATTCCACTTGCCCATAACAAATAACGTCAATAACACTTTTAACACTAAAGGGAGGAGGAGGAAGAACCCTGTTGGAAGGGAAAAAAACACCAAGCTTATTTCTCCAAAGATAATAAGTGGGCAAATTGTGACTTTATTGTTCCTGTATTGACGCATAACAATAGATATAATCTCTAGGCTATTAGAAGTAATCTGTTGAGTTGTTCAACTTTTCAAATTCCATTTTTTATTATATATTTATTTTAATTTAGTGCATGATAGTCAGGATTTTATACCTCACTCCCAGGGTACCCAATGTTACATTCTTAGTGATTACCTAAATCTATTTGGTTCCCATCAGGTCCTTACTCAATGGATTTGTTTATTTTTAACGTTCTAAACAAGAAGCTAGAATGTTGCAAAGCAAGGGACCTAAAATAATCTGAGATGGGTAGACAGATATAAACTGTTTGTGTCTATATTAGATGTATATGCTGACTTTCCTCTAGCAGCTCAAGGCATTGCATATTAACATTCTGAGAAAGACCAACTAGCCCTAGATCTTCCAGTGAGCTCACATGGCTGCAGATGGACTTAACCAGGGCAGGCCCCACACTTATTCCCAGAAGCATTTTTTAGAAAGCAAAACAATGGCTGCAGTCTGATGCTCGGAAGCATGTGCACCTACACAGAAGGTGCACACAGAAAGCATTTTGGGAAGACTGAGATGATAGAGAATAATCTTACTAGTTTCCTTCTAGTAAACAGTTTTTATATTGACTACAGTCAATCCATCATAACAATTATTTTCGCAGAGCACCTATTACGTGCCATGAAAATGCCAGAGTTTTTTCTTTATGTGATAATAGACAGATAGATTTTTGGAAAACTATTTCTATACTATTTCTACTTATTAAAGAAATGCTGTTGTGTTCCTGCCTCTATTCGTCCCAGAGGCATTGGTTAAGATCAGGCAGTACAATGTCTGCCACATTTGAGAAAATTAAAATAGAAGCCAGAAGGAAGCTAATCATCAAACCAACTCCTACTCAACACAGCATAGGACAGAAACATCCTTCAATGCTCAACCCTACCATAGGTTGGTATGGTTCCGATTTGTGAGAATCCCTGTTCTTTGCTAATTAAAATTGTATTGGGGATGCCAGCACCTTAAGATGATTTATTAGGAGAATTATGTCTCCATAGACCCACAAAATCTGGAACTGATCCTGAGCAAGACACTTCTTTAGATGTCTCTTAGGCATCATGATCACAATGCTTGCGCATTATTGTATATTATTCTAATAAATATCTACAAGCTGAACAATTATTAATATAACTTAACACTGAATTAAAAGGCTGCTTTATGTGTACATTGGAAGGATGGAGCTGGGCTTGGGTTCTGAAGAGTTAAGCAGAGATGGCAAAAGGCACTGTAAATTTTTTTTTCATTGTAACTCTCAACAGTATATTGGTTAAGATCAGGAACTTTCAGATTGCTAGAAGTTTATTCAAAGGTCAATTCAGTATCGTTGCATTGATAAGCATCCTGATTTTTGTTTCAGGAAAAAAATGTAGAATTGCTTTAATATTTGATATAAAAATGTCATTCAGAACAGGACTGAAGGCAAGCATATGTGCTATTATCAGTAATGAAGACACTATTCACTTAGGAGAATGAATTTCTTGGCCATAAATATACTAGCCATGCTGTGTTCCAGTATGTTAATGAAAAATCTACTACTGACAAAAAAAACGAGGTCATACAGTAGCTGCAGAGAGAAATCATGGCTGCAGAAACAAAGTGCTATTAAATAAGAAATTTGTGATAGTAGCTTGATTTCCTTTGGAATGATTCTGTTGGGTAGAATCCAATGAACCTCTTCTGTCAGCAGAACTAGGCAATTTTATCATTCTCTGAAGCTCTTCCCATTCTTCCTGGAGGAATTAGGAAATATTCCTGCACAGATGTGCATATGAGAGGGGCTCATGGGGGTGGCACATCTAATGGAAATTAGTGTATTGGCTCTATTTTCATAGAATTGCACT
Source organism: Pareas carinatus (assembly GCA_032468095.1). NCBI lineage: Eukaryota > Metazoa > Chordata > Lepidosauria > Squamata > Pareidae > Pareas > Pareas carinatus. The sequence continues at coordinate 29,237 of JANHFO010008616.1, read as the reverse complement.
TCACAAAACAACCCACCTTAGAGACAAAAAGAACACAAATGTGTTCATGTAATGCTCCTACACTAATGCAGTGTAACTGACACAATTATGAGCACTTTGCAGAGCATCAAATACAGCTTAAGGAGCACTATTATGATCATCATCATCCAATAAAAGTCTTATGAACGTCTTATGTCATATCCCCACCCAACATTTCATTTCAAGCTTCTGACAATGACTTGAATACTTTGTAATAACAATTACAGCCCTTTCACAGCAGCTGCAGTCACTCTCCCTTAAACTTGTCCTATACAGCCACTCCAGATGGTACCTAACATAAATGAGGTGCACACATTTAAATTACTTGTAGCCAATATTTCTTTTATGGCTCAAGTATGATTTATTGCACCTTTCGCATTAGTAATTAAGGGGCAGAACAGATGGTGAATGCTTAATTTAAAATACTTTACTTGTGAAAATAATCTTTGCCTCTGCATAATTATTGATGTTACATGAGGATTTCCTCAATATTTTCCTCCTTGATTCTAAAACCTTTCATTCTGTCTTTCTGTGTTCTCTTTTACACTCTCAATTGTTCTTAATGTCCCTGTAGATTGTTGGAAGCTTTTGCCAAATAAAACCATGAACAACTGAAGTGATTTGCTACTGTTGGCTAAAGCAATAACATGACAAGCACGGCTTTTAAAAGCTACCTTTATTATTTATTAACTATACCCCGCCTTTTCTCAAGCATGCCAAGCAATGCATAGAGTACTCCAGACTTACGTTTTTTCCTAGAAACTGCCCTCCTGCACACAATTTTTTAAATTAAGTTGGACCTGACGTTGCCCTCAAATTAAATACTGGGCTTCTCTTACTGAGGACAAAGCTAAACCTGAACTGGCTATACTGCAAAAAAGCTTCACAGACTACATATCCCAAATCAAGTTTTGAAAACATGTCGCATGCTACATCTCTTAGCTTTAGGAAACTATCCATAAGATTTTGCCTATTAATCTTGGAATTCAAAGAACATCATTTTGAAAGGACAAGGGTTTGGAAATGAGGGATTCAATACAATTCAGGATCTCCAAAATATTAATTTCAAAGCAAAAAGGTATGAATGAAATACCTTAGTTGAGGCTGACTGACTGACTGCTACCCTAATTTCAACCTTTCTTTAAAAGGCAGTGCTTCCTATAGAAACAATTAGAAAGTGTTCAAACTTATTGTTCCCAACTTGCCGCCCCCCCCAACAAGTAGGGTTGGTTCTAGAATATTCTATGTACTATCCTATGAGGCTAGAAAAAAATCATGAATATAATAAAAATTCTTTAAATTCAATTATTTAGTCCCTTTTCTGTTATCTCTCACTAATCCCCATACATGAAGCTCTTCCATATTGTATTGAAAATATAAGATTTTCATATATTGGTCATGGGAGGAAAAAAAACTTCTGATAAATTCAATTTTTTAAAATCAGCTCTTAGCATTTTATTTTGCCTCCTTACTTGTTCTGACTCAGTCACTCATCAGCCATGGACACATCGAATTAAGTCAGCCTTCTGCAGTTTGATGGTTTCATATATGCTGGAGCTGTACAAATCTTGGAAATTGAAACCAATATAAATCTGGGAGTGTCTTTTCATCATAATTGACACAGCATGAACGAGAACAGTATCAAAAGCTACAACCTCTTGCATATACTGTGTGCTAGAACAAACTCTACAAAGCATTTATGTTGCAATTCATTAGTCTCTTGCTGATTCTCCAATATTATCAATATACTACTACTACTACTACTACTACTACTATGGCTACTACTATTACTGCTACAGATAATAATTTATGGAGCACATATATAAGGTAGATTTTTACTTTTTTATTTATTTTGTTAAATGGAACACCAACTTATTAACTAATAATAACTAATTTGAAAGTAGGTTTGTTAATAACTGTGAAGCAAGTAAGAAGTAATAGCTTCAGGTGCAAAGAATCAAAGTAACTCATTGAGTCTAAGCACAGAGGATTTATTACTGTCACCTATTCACAAGAATCTAGTCAACTACTGTTCAACACTAAATTGGTGCTAGATAAGGGTCAGCAGAATTCAAGGAAGAAATTAGATGTCTTGTGGGAACACAGGGACTCTAAACTGATGATGCCTTTAACTTTGCCTTCTAGTTCTTCTCCTAGAAACACAAGACTGAAAACCAATGGAAATTCCCGAATTGATTATATTGTATATTACAAATCTGTCAATAATAATGACCTTGTATGCTCTTTATGATTCTTGCACTAGAAGATTAGCATTTAGGAGTCAATTAATGAAAAACCTTTCAGTTGTCTATGTCAAACACCCCAAAATCGAAACACTGAAAACAAACTATACCCAAGTGTCCATTCTCGCAGCAAAATATGCAAGCCTTTTTTGACATCTTTTTTTTTTCTGAAACCATTAAATTCTTTGAGGCCCTATCGGGAGCAAAGACTTTTTCTTCTTTGCAAATGACTTTTATGCAAAAAGAGACAGAACTTGCTTCTGTTTGTGAAGTACTATACAAATACCTGTCCGTGGTTCTAAAGTGTATATTGAGACAATGTTCTACACATTATCTCTTCCACAGTGTCCCATTTCCTTTTGTCTAATTCTGACTCCCACAATGCTGAATACAGTACATTTCTCTGTAGTCTTTACCCTTGACTTATATTATGCTGGCCTGCAGAGCTTCCATTCTTTGTGGAAAACTTTTAATAAGCTCTGGGCGAAGTGACAGAGACTATGCTTTGCTAGCATTTGCTCAGTCTTCATAAATGATGATGAAAAATTATTACCTTTCCCCATGAGTAGTGACATTTTATGTTATACTGACAGGAAAGATTCAAATTACTGTAGCTCCCACCAAAATATAAACAAGTGATCTGAAGTTCCATTTAAATTGAGTTAGAGGTATTTGTATTATTCCAACTACACTCACAGGTTTCGAAGTACATAGATTTTTCTAGCTACCTACAGTTGGTCAGCCAACCAACCAGACATATTGCATACAACAGATGTCTTATTGTAATGTTAGAACATGGATTTGACCTTAAGATTTCCGTTTTCATCTCCTAAATAATAGGATGGGTGATCATGATTAAAACTGGAAATCGTGATGAAAAGCTGCTGTTAATTCTTTCCTGTCCTCATTTCTATGAAAACCACACACTGAACATTAGTACCACTGGCAACAATTAGAAGTTCCTTTGTTGCGGTTAAGGAATGTTAGAAACTTGACCACCTAATTTATCATTTTCTCACTGAATCTCATTTGACCTCAATTAAAAGTAGATTATTGGGGGGAAACCTAGTATTTATTTAAAGTAAAGAACTTTGTAAAGAAGGTACAAGATGCAAGACTGCAGTGAAACAGAGATATAAATTTATCTCAATTCTTAAGCAATTACATCATTTGAACACCGAATGTTTGCAAATTGATATTTGTATAATTTTTTTATAAGTTTGATTAAGTTGGAAGATGGAAGATGTTAATTAGCTACTCAAAATGCAGATAGATTTTTAAATGAAGCCATTTACTATATTATCACTCCCAAACCTGATATGCTCAAATACTGAATAAATGTTATTGATCTCTGTTTTCTCATAACACAAGTGCCTTGACAAATTTGAATTTAGTATATATATTTTCCTAACAATACTTTTAATTTAGATGAAAGTTAGATTATGCATGGAACTTCTCATCAAAGCTTATTAATGTAGGCTTATTAATTTACTTAACTGTTCCAAATAGCTAGGGATAAGAATATCCAACAAAAGAACTAGCCTGGAGAAAAGATTTATTTGCTTTAATCATTAAATATTCACAATGTAAAAGGCTACAAAAAGAAAGAAAAAGTAAAAGTCCATAAAAATTATAATGGTGGATAAATTATACAAGAAATAATGTTTACAAGACAAGAAAATAATACTCTTTTGGGGGCAAGGTGATATGAGGGAAGATATTAATTTAATTACAGGCATTATATGATATTAGCTAAACCCATTTCAACCTGGATTGTATCCTAATTATAAGACTCAAAAGAAATACATGGACGATCTCATCAGAGTAGAAAAAGAATTGATACTACTCTTATTTATTTTATTATTGTTATTTAATCTCTCAATTGGTTTTGAGATTATTGGCCGTGATAATATCCTAGACTTCTTCTGTAGAGTTAAGTTGTAGAACATTCTATCAGTGTTTCCATTTACTATGTGATTTCTCAAGACACTATTTTTAATTTATATAAAGCTGTTTTATAGGGACATTAGAACATTTACTTCAAGATAACATCATGTTGAAAACTAATATTTGATTTGGGAGAGATCACGAAGGACCTAAATCAGTACCTGAGGAAAATATTGTTTTTAGTTAATGCAACTTGCATTTGAGAATTCACTGGGTAAATGATTTCCTAAGCAACAACTAGCTATACAGGAGGCTGTGTTTTAACACCTGAATAAACAGTACTGCAGTTTGGGAGTGTTAGTACTCATCACTGTTGTTAGAGGTCAAAGTGACCCTCATAGCTAAACCATTAAGTTTGTCAGGTATGTCAGCTACATGCATTTTCTGGACAGCAACAGTTTGCTTATTGTGATTCATGCACCAGTATACTTCTAATTGCTTCACTGCTTCATAAGAGACTGCTCTTGGATGATTGTATTTGTAATCCATGTAAATATGACCTTGGAATGTGTTCAGAAATTACAATTATTATAAAATGTAATAGCTTCATTACTGACAGGGGTAGGTACATATTATAATTATGCTAAACAATCCATATAGTGTCCATTGATCAAGGTTGACGAAACTGATATTAGTATGAAAACCCTAAACAAATAGGGACAAGGTTACTTAAAATAATCATAATAATGAAACTTTATTTAAAAACAACTATTTACCATTTCTTGAACACAGATATGCCCAGATTGGAGGAGAAAATCTAAATGTGCTTTGATTAAGAAAATTACATCCATTAAAATAAATATTTCGCCAAAACTTAATTTTTTCTTCCAAATTCTTCCACTTCATATTGGAAAATGAGATATTAAACGATTGGCATGAACAAATAATGAACATGTTTGATCCATGGATTAAAATTCAAGATTCTACAAGACTTGAAAGAGTGAGGTGAATTAGCTGCTATTCAACATGGATTTCAGAGTAGATTGCATTTTAGCTAGATCTAAGGAAATGGCAGGAGTTTCAGATGGCTTACATAAGTATACCTGGACTGAAAAAACAAACATTAAGAGATTGTGCAATAGTAAGTAATACACTGCATATCTGTAATAAATACAGGAAAGTAATCCTCTCTAATATAATTATTAAATATTTATTGGACCATGAAATTAAAGGCCTTAAAGTAAAAGGAAAAAACTATAAATTACAAGTCTTTGCAGACAATCTAGCATTTATTGTCAAAGATCCAAAAGAGATAATTCAGAAGCTGCTAAAAAAAATTTGAGGAATATGAGGAGGTAGCGAGTCTTAAAATAAACAAAAAAAAACAAAGATTATTATTTACAAAGTGAAAAATCTGACTGAAGAGCAAAAAGCACAACTTCAAGAATGAATAGAAATAAAAATAGTGAAAAGGGTGAAATACCTAGGAATTTACCTTACAGCCAGATGCTCAACATTGAAAGAAGACAACTATATAAAATTACTCACTCAAATAAAATTGTATCTTAAAAAATGGAAGTTTCCAAGGCTAATCTTAATGGGAAGGATAGCAGTCATTAAAATGAATACCTTGTCTAAGTTTCTTTTTTTTGCTTCAAACCATACCTATTAAATTAAAGGACAAAATTTATTTAAAGATCTAGATACACTAATGCACAAATTTATCTAGCAAGAAAACAAATCTACAATTAATCTGAAATTACTACAGAACTCCAGGAAAAATGGAGGATTTGGACTTCCAATTTAGAAATTATACTACAAAGCAGTTGCTCTAGGATGGATAAAAGAATGGATAATTTTAAAGAACAAAAAAATATTGTACTTAGAGGGACATGATTTACGACTAGCTTGGCACGTCTACATGTGATATGAAAAGCACAAAGTCCATAGCTATTTTAAGAACCATCACATGTGAAACTCATTAATAACAATATGGGATAGGATTAAAAAAAATAGACTTATTCGAAAACTCCAAATTGGGGATCCATGTGGAAAGCATTTATACTTCCAAACCTTGTCGAGCTGGAGAAAATCATAGTATGTAAGGATATTTTAGATAGAGAAGGAAATTTAAAACTGAGGGAAGAATTAAGTAAACAGGGAATAGACCTCACTTGGTGAGTATACATGCAAATTAAGCCAAGATTTGATAAAGATAGACTATAATCTATATATATAAACGCGAAATACCATTCACTCATTCACTCACTGACTGACTCATCACCAGATCTCAAAAACTATGAAAGCTACAGACATGAAATTTGGTAGATACGTTCGTCTTGGCATCAAGGCGCCCACTAAGAAAGATTTTTTTGAAATATTAATTTTTACATGAATTATTTAATATTTTTTATTCTACATGAGTAGAAGGTTGTGATTGAACAAAATATCCGACATTGTTTGTTTCCTTTCTCCTGATTGGAGGGCTTTCACAGCCTGTTGTTTGATTTTGGGTTTTTCCATTGAGACCACCAATAGCAGCGGTGCGAGTGGAAAGTGTTACCAGCACGTAGAAGAAAAGCACAAACTCCTGGTTCTGAATGGGACCAAGAAGGGTGTGCTACAGGGGTTGCATGGCATTCCAGTAGGCTGCTTTCATCCTTTTTGACAAACCAGAAAGTAAATCAGAAGTATCCCGTTCAGATAGTTGAAAGACCAAGACTCTCTCCAGCCAAGTAAACACGCTTCACTTTTATTTCTAGCTCTTATTAAGGAAGCCTGCATTTGGAAGGCAATTTTGATGTGGGATTTGAGCACGGGTAGAATAGGAGTCTTTAATGGAGAGAACTGTTGGGTACTCTGATCAACCATAAAACCTCAATGCCCAGGACTCACTCCCCCCCCCCAGCCTTGCCTGACGCATCCTCGCCTACCTGGCTGCCTGGCTCGGCTTGGTGCCTGGCTCCCAGCTGCTCACTCCAGAGGAGACAGAGCACCAGCACACAGCTCAGTGATACTGCCAGCTCTAGCGGGAGTGTCCATCACCAGACGGAGTGCAGGATCAGGCATTACGAGGGGCACAGAGAGATTACCCTAGTCATACCACCCGCTACTCCCACCCGCCCGGCTCCATCATGTTGCTTTCTGCATGGCCCAAACCCACCTGGACCTGAATGGGCAGCCCGGGCGGGAGGGCCTCACCTAGCCACACCATGCCCACCCTGGGCCAATCCAAGGAGGCATTGGAAAGGGGCATACCTCTGAGGCCTTTGGTAATCACCATAGTGGAGCACGAGTATCAGAAGCTAGTATGGAATATATAAAGAACAAACAGAATTTGACAGAACACTACTAAATATAAATTAAAAAATAATAAAAAGAACGTACAATGTGCTATTGAATTTGGAAATGGAAGAGGAACAGGTGAAGGAAACAATGATAAATTGGGCAACAAATTTTGGATATTTGATAGATTTAGATGATTGGCAAAAATTATGAGAACAGAACTATAAGATAACACTTTCAACAGCCTATAAGGAAAACCTTTATAAAATGTTTTACAGATGGCATATAACGCTGGAAAAAATAGCGAAAATATCTAAAAACACTGCAAACAAGTGCTGGAAATGTAAAAGCAAGGTTGGGACATACTACCACATGTGGTGGACATGCCAATACATGAAAAAAATACTGGGGGGAAATCCATAATTGGCTAAATCAACTATTGGGCATAGAAATAAAAATTAAACCAGAAACATTTCTTTTGGGTATAATAAATGAAAAAGTAAATAAATAAGATGTATATCTAATGTTACACATATTGACTGCGGCCAGATTGATTTTTGCTAAACATTGGAAAAATGAACAGTTGCCAGAGGATCAAGAAATCATAAGGAAAATAATGGATTGCGCAGAGTTCGATAGACTGATAATGCTGTTAAGGGATAAGGAGGAAACAGTTTTCTTTCAGACCTGGATATGATTTTATAATTGCCTGGAAACCAAACGAGAATTTAGAAATGAGAGATTCAATAAATCACTGGCAGGTGAATACAAACAAAGAAATAGTAAGAATTCAAAGAAAAAAGGAGGATGGAAAGAACAAATAGGACAAATAAGGAAGATAGAAGAGAAGAATGAGTGAAGGGGGTAGAGAAGGGAAGAAAGGGTGGAATGGAAGTAAAGGAAGAAGGAGTGAGAGAGGGAAAATGAGTCAAATGTCGAATGTGGAAGAGAGGATGTAGAGAAGGAAAGAGGAGGTGAGGTAGGAAGAAGGAAGAAGGACAGATAGAATAAGATTGAAAATTGGCCATAATTAGATCGAAACAAAGCTTAAATAGGGGGTGCCACAGAAGGACAAGAGAATATAAGGAAGTTGGTGCTGGATCCAAGGGGTCTGCTGGAAAAGCAAAGGTCCTTGTGTTGGATCCAAAGGCTCTGCTGGAGAAGCAAAGGTCCCTTGCAGTTTATGGAAGCCTCCTGGTCAAGCCAGAGGCTCCAGGATGTCTGACCTTAATTGATGTCAATCAATGGTCAGCAGATATTGGGAGCTGTTTCCCCCCTCCCAACTACTCAGACATTTGGGAGACCAGCAAAAGGGACCCATTGATTGGCTGTTGCACCAGTCTAAATGTATTATAAAAGACTCTGTATTTTTACAGCCTCGCGCTGACTACATTTTGTTAATTTCGTTACAATAAAAGCTGTTTTGGATTCACTGAGGCTTCTCCCGCTTCTTCCTTGCGCGATCGGACCCAAGCCCCTCAGATCTAACACAGTCCCTTTTTGAAAACTTCCAGTGATAAAGCACCCACAACCTCCGAAGGCAAAAGCTGTTCCGCTGGTTGATTGTTCTCACTGTCAGGAAAATTTCTTCTTATTTCCAGGACGAATCTCTCCTTGATCAATTTCCATCCATTGTTCCTTGATTAGCTTTTCCCATGGCAACTGTTTCCTAAATAAGCAGGTTCTCTCCTTTCATCAGCAGCCATTTTGGAGAAATGTCTAAGCATGTTCTCTTTTCCAATAGCCAAAAAAACGTTGCAGCAGCTTGGCATAAAATGGCTGGATTTATACAGCATGCTAAACCCAGGCGAACTGAGCATAGTGCTCAAATAACATTCTGTGTCTAAATAAACCTGAATACTACAACACAATCAATCAATTAATATGAACTTCAGGTATTCCACAAAGAAAATGTCATTCTGGACACAGGGTTTAAAGAAGAAGACGTACCCTGTCAATAATCTATTGAAGCCAGGAAGTATTCCAGATGACAGCTGCCGAGCAGAGCCTATGCAGACATCGGGAATCTCTCGTTTACAGGAATGTCTATGTTACAAATTAGTGCAAAGGTGTGCATTACTGCAGGGGTTCTCAACCTGTGAGCCACAGCTCACCACCGGACTGTGGCCTCTTGCCAGACTGGCTGCGTGAGTGGTGGACTATTAGGTGTGCAACAGCATGTGTGCGTGCATAGCCCCACTCGTGCAATTGGCATGCACACACTCGTGATTGGCGCATGATCGCAGCAGTGCGTTTGATGCATACACTCATGCACCCCTGCTCCTCTCTCCCCACTCTGCGTTGGGCTGCCAACCAAAAACGGCTGGGGACCCCTGCATTAGTCCCCAATCAGGAATGGCTATGTTGCAGATTAGTCCAAAAGTGTGCATTAGTGCACAATTCAATTTCAGAATTCTCTGAAATCTCTACTTCTCAGGGCATAGTACAGCCATAGTAAAAACACAAAAAGACAAAAATACTAAAAAACCCTTAAAAACATTAAATAATCGGCTGATTAATAATTAAAATTATCATTTAAAAATTTAAAAGACCAAATTAAAAGTCAGAGAGGGCTCAGGACAACCCGGCTTGGGTAAATAA